>CABFOW010001304.1:66610-126603 GCA_902141385.1 Timema californicum | reverse complement strand
GGGGGGGGGGGGGTTAATGTGTACATTGTTAACCTTCTAAACTGAATGACTTTTCAAGGTTGCGTTTACAATATTATACACCGGTCTCGTGGTATCGTCCCATGTTGAAATTCCAATGGAGCATGGCTAAGTCCCTGAAACGGTAGACCCCTCAATGGCAACCCTAAGTTCCACTTGCCTGTTATTGTTGTGTTGATGGCTAGATATTCCCCTTGGCTGTTGATAAAACACCGGACATCTTTATTCGACACCTGGACCGTGGTTGGATCTTTGTCGGGGTATTTCATACTATGACCCCGGTTGATTTCTTCTGTGGACTGCCTCTAAAGCATCCACACTTTGTAGTTTTACTCTAAAATCCTCCAAAGAATGTTAGCTACATCCAATAAACATCTATTGTATCTTCAGCAGCAAAATTTTCAGTAACCATATATATCAACTCATATCTGAAATAGCTGAGTCAAAATTCCAACTACGCTCAAACATCTCTGATAAATGTTGTTCGATTCTAACTTGTTCGGCATTTTATTTTTAGGACCGCATCTTATTACCGTCTAAGATATACGCATATGTAATAATTACGCTGATGGCTTTAGGGACGAGGATGTCAATATTTAAATGAAGTGAATCCTCATTTGCAAAGAGGGGGTAGAAGCCCCATTTAAAAAAAAACACCGTCAGTACACCGGATCGAGATTTGAACCTCGATCTCCTCATAATAGGCAGTCTAATCTACCTTGAGATTAGCACCTTAGACCATACGGCCACCGAAGTGGGTTTTTGCATATTTCATGGCATGTAAGGATGCTCTTAACTACCCCTGTATTTATATGGAACAAAATTGAGACAAAAATATTTCTTTGAAACCTTTCCAGCATATTATTATTATTATTATTATTATTATTATTATTATTAGCACCGCGTCTTACTACCCGTTCGGGTTATACGCACTTACGCTAATGTGTAATGGTAGGGTGATTGTGAGATGAAATGAAGGACCTACAGTTTAACGTGGAATCCGAACCACGGTGGAGACCTGGCATTCCTCACATTCACAAGATGTCTTGTCAGAGGTGAAGGAAGGGTTTGGTAATCAGATAAATGTGTGCCGGGACCGAGGATTGAAACCCCGGCCGCCAGCACAGAAGTCTGACACCTTACCCCTAGACCACCAGGTCACCCGACCACCATGATAACGCGGCCAAATGCAACGAACTTACAAGAAGATAAAAAAAACAGGATTGGAAACAAAATAATAGCCTTAACATGAGCTAACAACGAAAACAGAAAATTTAATCCACCTTTGGGTGCACCACTTAAAATATAGTTATTGTGATATATTCAAACAGAAAAGTTAATTAAAGTTTGACCAAATAAATAAGACCTAAATCTATTAACTTATTCTAAAGCTAAGTATTTTTTTATTATTTGAATCATTTACAAGAATATAATACTTTTAGATCCGATCATTATCAATAGCAAATTAAATAAATCTCTGAATACCAGTAGTCAATCTTTACGTTGGAAGATTATTAATTTATTTGTTAGATTCTTTACTTTTCTGTGGTCACCCCTCGAGAATAAAATGTAATAGTAATTGGAATGTGTAGTCTCCCCAGATGAAGAATATGCATACTACCAACCAATACAAACTGATCCAATTGGCACAAAATATGTTATAAACTTTATGATTCTGTTATTTTTCTGCCAAACTTTGTATTTTAGATCATTCATCAGGCTTGCACCTCCATTTTTCACTTGTACTTTGTAGGAAATAGAACACGTCCTATCAACAATTTTTCTTGGATAAATTTTGAATTGTAAACATCCTGTCTGTTAGACACCTATGCTTTTTAATGTGTGATTAAACCTTTTTTAAACAACTTAATAGTTTATCAAAACAAATATAAGCTAAAGTAATAAATCTAGAACACAAAATATGCAGGTTTTAAACTCATCATAAACTCTTTCCAGCCTGTGGCCAGGCCAGTTTATTAACATGCCTCCATCTTACTCTATCCTTCCACCACTCTTTCTCATTTAATTTATTCCAGTCTTCTCTTCTCACTTAAACACTTTCTGTTATCTGATCCTCCTATCTATTGCTTGATCTCCCTTGTGGTCTGTTTCCCACATACTTCATTTCCAACACTTTTTTCGGTATCCTCTCTTTTTCAATCTTCAATACATGCCCATGCCATCTCAGTCTTGCCTCTTCTACTATCTCATGTACTCCCTGTACTACCACTCTTTCCCAGCTAACTTCATTCCTAATCTTGTTTCTCCTTGCGACTGGTAACATGCTCCTAACAAAATTCATTCCCGTGACCTCCACTTTCCTAGCCTTTCATTCAATGTCCATGTTTCTGCTGCATATGTGACAATGGGACAAACTACGCCCTGTGCAACACTTCTTTGCACTTCAATGGCACTTCTATTTGCTATTTCAGGCATCTTACACACCTATAGAACAACTCTCCCTGCTGTCCTCTCCTCATTAAATCCTCTCTACTTCCACCTTTTTCTTCAATCACGCTTCCAAGATATTTTACGTTCTGTACTTTTATCAGCTCTAGTCCATCCAACCTGATAGATATTCTAGGCCTTACCCTACTCCTTGTCACTACTATCATTTCACACTTTGCCATTTCATTACGCACTCTTACACATCCTCATTCCATTCTTGTAGTTGTCCTGTACTTCCTCTTCTTTCTACCACCCAGCCATCAAGTCATCAGCAAACATCAAAGCTTTAATTCTTTCCTCCCAGAGTTTTTCTGCCCCTTTGTTCATTACCATTTCCATTACCCCTACAAATAGTAATTGTAAAAGAGCACTCCCCTGCTTCATTCAATTTTTATTTGGAACCACTACATTCTTACAGTCTCCATCTTAACACAACTCCTGTTAACCTCATACACGATTTTCACTCTCATTACAACTCCTCTTCTCACTTTGTCCTCCTTCAACCCGCTTTCAAAACTTTATTTATATCCACGCTATCATACGCCATCTCCACGTCCATAAATACCATTACCATGTATTTCCATATCTATACCTTTCTTCCATCACCTGTTGTATGTCAAAGATTAAGTCCATTGTAGACCTCTGTTCTCTAAATCCGTGCTTTTCCCCTCTCTACCTTCCTTTCATTTTATTTCTTATTATCCTTTCCAGTATATTCTCATATATTTTCTGAACAGTGGGACATTAGCGTTATGCCCATATGATTACTACACCTCTTCCTGTCTTCTTTTTTGAAAATAGGTTTAATAACTCCCTTTTCCCCATCTTCTTATACCTGGCTATCCCTCAAATGCACTCTAAGCACCGCGTATAACCATTGTATAACATGCTTCACCTAATGCTCTTATCATTTGCAAAGTCATTTCATCCACACCCGGTGCTTTTCCACGTTCCATCCTCTTTAATGCGTCCTCCACCTCTTCCCATGTGGGACTTCTTTCCTACTCCTTTGTTTCATTCTCATCACTTTACTCTTCCGGGTTGAACATTTTGACAAAATATCTCATTCATAGTTTATTTTCTTCCTCTATTGTCTTCAACGTTCTTCTTTCTTCATCAATCATTCTAGCTTCCTCTCTTTTCTTCCTCCTCCTCTTTCTTATTTTGCTATATAACACCTTCTTACTTACTTCCACGTCCCGTTTCAGCATTTTTGTCAATTTTAGCATTCAATCCTTCTTGACTTCCCATACTACTCGCTTCGGTCTTTTATTCATATTCCTATATTCTTATTTTGTTTCCTCATTCTCATTATTAAAACTCCTTCTGAAAGCTTTATTCGTCTCCTTCACTGTTTCCTTCACCCTGCTGTTCCACCAAGTTCTCTCCTTACACTTCCTCTTATTACTTGTCCTCCCATATACCTCCTCTGCACTTCTCAACAGACTGTTCTTAAACCTTTCCCATTCACTTTGCATTTCATCATCGGGTATTAAGCTTCTTGCCTTTCTTAAGTAAAGCTCTCTTTTCTATGTAATTTTTATTCTCACCACCCTTATTCTTATTTCTTGTTATAATAACTTTATCCTTCATTTTCATCCCTTTATGCCTGCTACCAACAACCTGTGGTCACTATCTAACGACACACTTGGTACTACCTAGATATTTATTCTGACTTTTCATTTCTTTATCCAAGATAAAATAATCTATCACCGACTTTTGCTCCCTATCTCAATTGTACCTAGTGAATTTCTCTTTATTTATTACACCAGCTGTTTGCCATTTTCATTTTATTTCTTGCACATAGCTCAAACAGACTTATACCATCCTCGTTTATCTCTCCTTAAGCTTCCTTCCCTAATATTTTCTCAAATCCTACTATCTTTTTTCCTACTTTTGCATTCAAATCCTCCATTACTAAATAACATTCGTTTCCCATATACCTTTCTACGTCTTCCTCAAACTTGTATTTTTTTTTCTGCTGGGCATCACACTTGGGGGCACACACTTGTATCACCTCCACCCTTTTCCCTCTGTAATTTATTGTCATCTTTATCATTCTATTATTTATCCCTACTACATCCACCTGCAGCCCTTTTCTCACCACGAAGCCTACTCTGTTTCTTCTCCCTTCGTCATTTCCCATCAGATTGCAGAATGAAGCCATTCCTTACTTTCCTCATGCCGTTACCCTTCATTTGGTCTCGCTCAGACCCAGGACATCAATTTTTCTTTCATCCTACGTATCTACAATCTCCAGTCAGTGTTCCAAATTTAGAGTCCCTATTTGTAGCTGTTTGTCAACAATTTTTTCCAATCCGTCATTTTACCTTGTTTTCTAAAGTTTGGGTTTGCTTCGGCCACCGGCTTACTAAGCCGTTATTGTTGGGATCCTCCACCACCATCGATTAGATCCCAACCTCTCTTCCGATCACTTTGGGATCCTCCACCACCACCACCAACTGAATACTGACCTCTATCCCGATCCCTTTGGGATCCTCCACCACCACCAAATGAATATCGACCTCTATCCTGATCCTGTTGGAATTCTCCACCACCACCACCACCTTCTGAATCCCGACCTCTATCCTGGTACCATTGGGATCCTCCACCACCACCGACTGAATTCTAACCTCTCTCCCGATCCCGCCTTTAAAGTTGGCCTGAGATATTCACTGTTAACGGAACCGGGGAGGAAGGTTGCGAGACAGTAACGGTGGTGGAAGATTGATTGTCCGACCGAGGCCATTTATTAGACCAAGCATAATACAGGCTATCACAATATTAATTACAGAAATTCATAAGGAGAATTAACAAAACTGTGCATATGGCTCAAAAAACAACTCCGTAATTAATCCATCCTCACGAACTCTCTTCACACTTCCCTATCCTTGCGTACTAGCCTCGCTTCAACAACATCCATACACCGAGTCATATAGTAGCCCCATGGCTTCTTTGGTGCTGACTGACAGCTCACAGCTGACTTCTGACAGTCAACATTTAGGTATATACCTACATTTTGACTATAAGAAGTGACAGCTGCTAAACACATGTTTTTGCAGATCATATGGTTCGGCGTAGGGATACATAATTTGGTCTTGTAACTTTTTAAAGCAATCTGCTGTCAGCTGTCAGCTGTCAGTCAGCACCAAAGAAGCCATGGGGCAACTGTACATGCTCTTTTATTCTTAAAACTCTTGATGTCTTTTAGCACTGTATCTTACTACCCGTTCGGGTTAAAGCCTTTATACTAATTACTCTAATGTGTTTGAGATTGGGAGGGTTTAATTTAAAGTAAATCTACCCGCATTTTCACGGAGAGAGTGAAAAACCATTTAGGGAAAACTACCCTCAGTACACCCTACCAAAGTCGAATTCCTATATCCCGTCTTTGGCAGTCTAGTCTATTGCGATAGTAGCGCCTGAGACCATGCGTGCACTGAAGCGGATAACAGTCGATACTAGCATAGTAAGGACTACCTTGAGAAAAGGGCGTTATGGAGGCGAATCATTCTTACTTTGAATTAAAGATTTGACTATACATTTAATTCAAATAGCAAACATTCACTATGAGCACCTTTTTTTATGTCATGGGAAAAAGCTCCCACCAACATGAACAGTATACAAACAAGATGGGTAATTACACAATACAAATTAAAGAAACCGGATTAAAGTAGGTTCACTACCTTTATTTCTAAGAGTTCAAATATTATCGATGACGGGAATACCTATCTCACACAAACAAATGATTCATGGTCAAGCTCCTCAGATGAACTACGTGGAATAGGACGTAGACACCCAATAGCGCAATATTCCACTGAACGTTATAGAGCTTACGTCATACATATATACGCATACACCTTAACTTCTACATGACGTCATATCTATACATACGTACACACCTTAACATCTAAAATACGTCATACCCAACCATACACTTACATATTTTAGCTTTTACATGACTTTATACCACATCTTAATTCTACGTGATGTCACACCTAGCTATATACTTATACACCTTAACTTTGACATGTTGTCATACCTAGCTATGCACTTACACATTTTAACATCTATATGATTTTATGCCACACCTTAATGGGATGTCATACCTAATTGTGCACGCATACACCTTAATTCTGCATGACGTCGTACTTAGCTATACACGTGTACATCCTATTTCTACGTTATGTCATACTTAGCTATATACGTATACACTTTAACTTATACGTGATGTGATACATACCATACTCGTACACATCTTAATTCTAGATGACGTCATACCTTTAGCTCATCTACGCTAGGAGACAACTATCAGAAGGTTATTGTAAGCATTTGCTGAAAGTATTATTAGAATCGTTTTATAACACTTTTATTGATACTAAAAAATAAAGTATTAACAAGCAGTGCGTATAGCCCGAGCGGGTAGTAAGACACGGTGCTAATAATAATAATTAACAAGCAAATAAATATTATTTCCAAATAGGTTGACAAAAGTCACTCTAAGCCAATTGTCACTTCTGCCATTTGCCACTTACCACCCCTCCTTCCGTAGATGAACTCAAGCTATACCCGTACACATTATATTAATCTCCACATGACGTGGTATATTTGAAACTCCCAAATGTGATCACACACAATCTGGTTATATATTATAGCAGTGAATGAGGTCACTGTGAAGCTAAGCTGCAACGTTGTATAGTTTCAACTCCTGAATGCTGGTTCATACAGTCTGGATATGCCTTGTAATGGTGAGTGACTTCACTGTGAAGCTAAGCTGCAACGGGATATAGCTGCAACTCAATGTGGGCGCATAGTCTGGAGACTCGAATGCTCGGTCGTGATACGAACTCAAGGCTGAATATATTTCCCTCCACACCTTCCATATATAAACCTGGTATCCGCGGCCCGCGGAGCGTCAGTCTTCCTTTAATTCATGCGAGTTGAGTGTAGCGTCATGGCAACCAGGAATATAGCCTTGTTTCTCACTACCATGTGTGCTTGCTTTATCGGCTACATCCTAGGTAAGTTTACCGCAATCGGTAGTTATTATATATATATATATACTGCCATTAATATGTGACAAATGCTATAATAGTCAACGCTCTTGAGGCTCGGTGGTTATATCTATAGGTTTAGGAGAACTTGGTACGAATATTAGTGGAGCCTGAAATTATTATTATTATTATTATTCGCTAATATCTACCTCGGGTTACCTGAAAAATACATTCCAGGTAGTATGATTGAATGTTTAATACTGCTGTCCTAGATTACCTCATTTTGTAAGTAATGTGTTAATGGACTCAGAAAGTGAACATTAAATTATTAATATTATTATTCTAAGGGACAAATTTTGCCAAATTATTGCATTATTAAATTTCACTGATTTATTAAAACATTGGTGACAGCAATAATCGACCAGCGATATTAATATTTTGACTTAATACTTTTATTTATGGGATTAATTAAAATAAAATTCGAGAACATTGCTCATAATTGTTCATAAATTCTATAGAAACACCTTTTTAGTGCAATTAAGTGCCGGTATTTTGGCTATTAGCGTCTTTTCCCAGCTTGACTATAAGACAAAAATAATAAGATTATTTTTACTAGTATTATAAGGAACTTTTACAAGGAAATTGAAATATTATTATTTCTATACATAAAAAATAATATATATATATATATATAAAATATTTTTTGTGGGTTAAGTGAAATATTGGTCTAGCGGTCAGAGCTCCTTGCTACATATCTAGAGGGGTGACCTGGTGGTCTAGGGGTAAGGTGTCGGACTTTTGTGTTGGTGGTCCGAGGTTCAATCCTCAGTCCCGGCACCGATTTATCTGATTGCCAAACTCTTCCTTCACCTCTGACAAGACATGTATTATTCACAGCTTGTAATTGTGGGAAATGACAGGCCTCCACCGTGGTTTGGATCCCACGTTAAACTGTAGGTCCTCCATTTTATCTCACAATCACCCTACCATTCACCATTCATTACACATTAGCGTAAGTGCGTATAACCCGAACGGGTAGTAAGACGTGGTGTTAATAATAACAATAATATTAATAATACATATATAGAGGTCCCAGACTCAATCCTTGGTGCTCACAAAAAATTATTTGTGAAGCAATGGGTCTGTAACTGGGTCAAACTCAACCTCGTGAGGACAAATAAGGAGCTACTTGAATAAATAAGTAGCAGCTCCGGTTTATAAAACTGAGATTAACGGCTGGGTGGCTGACCACATGACACCCTATAGTCACAAATGTTGGCACTATCATCGCTAACAGAGGCGGCCTCTTGGTTTGGATAGCTCGCTTGGGAAGCTCACACCATGGGCAGATGGGGGCAGTGTTTGTTATTCTGTACCTTTGTTCTGCACATTTGACGCTACACAACTTCAATCACATCTTCACCAGGGTGCTGGCGTGTTGCCTAATCTTATAGGAAAAGTCGCACTGCATCATATTTAAGCCATGTATCATAGCGCCGAGTCTATACCTGTGTTTCATAAAGTGTGTTCCTCGTACCACTGGTGGTACATGGAGGCCTAAAAGGCTGTCCGCAGGATCCCAATAAGTTTAATAGTAATAATAATGAGATAAAGAATGTTAATCACATATAATACAGAAAATTGAAATGATAAGGATTTAACGTAAAATATCCATACTTTGCTCTCTTTATTTTCTTGGTAGGCACAAATAAAATAGAAAAAACTAAGACTGTACCAGCCTTGAGACAACAAATCGGAACACTTAGCTATAAAAAAATGAGGTTTATAATGTTAAGAATACTAAAAACTTATTACGTATCAAATAAATGTTATATAATATATTTATTCAACATTTCATTTAATATATTAATTATTTTTGTCTTCTAGGCCCTATTTATAGTCTCAAAATGGACTTGCTTAAGCATAATGTTTTTCCTGCATAATTTTCAACAGGGCCCACTTCCCCCCTAAACTCAAGTACCCTGTGGACCCCCAGTGCACATAGCTTCCATTTGATGGTCCTACAGTAACACAATTTTTTGAAACGCTGTTCTTGACATTCGTTAGAAGGGGGGCGGGGGGGGCCATTAGTGTAATTACTACATAGGCGTATAAACCGAATGGGTAGTAAGATGCCATGCTTAAAAAAACAAAAAAAAACACATTATCATCACGTCAACAATTCTATATTCACACGATCTATTTACTGTCTCAGGGGGATATGTGTGTAGCACGAAGTGTTGAGTTCGGTAAAGAATGACGCCTTAGGGCTTAGATCATGAGCTCAGAGGCGCGGATCCGGCAGGTTAGTCAACTACCTCCTAATAAACTACTATGACACAATTCCACAAGGCTTCTGTCACGAGTAGGTTTCAAGCAAAATACAAGGTCAATTTCATTTAAGTGGGAACTTGTTCACTAGTTTGTTTGAAGTGTTTTCGCTTTAACTAAACCATGTTTTTAATAGGAAGCCCTCTTTTCAGCACCAACATTGTTTGAAAGACATCCAAATTTAAATTTGTAGAACTCTATTTTACTTGATTTATTAATAAAAAATAATTACCAAAGATTCCAATAATACTTCTTAATTGATTACGCTATAATATTTCTTTACATCATTAATTAAAAGACCTAATAATTTAAATAAATACAATAATTGTAATATTTGTAGAATCACTATTGTGGCAACCTAATTTTTCAGTTTTCAAATAATGAGCTTCCTATGAAAATCACACTGTACTTGTTGACATCACGGGTGGTGGAATAAACGTTAAGCTCATTTAGTTTTATCTGTCGGTGGCGGGGGGAGCTAGAACTCTATCCGGGTGTATCGGGGAGGATTTTCCCTGAATGGTTTCACCCTCCTTTTCCAAATAAATGTGAGCAGATTTATTCATACCTATCTCATCAGCGTAATTAATGTATATGACTGAACGAGTAGTGTGAAATGGCGGGGGGAACTTACTGACTGCAATTAGCTAATGAATGATTACTTAAGGAGTTGTTTCTACGCGTAATTAGCACCTATTGTATTCATGACTGCTGTCTTTCTTGCTAAAAGGAAGGGGACAATTTTAACACTTTTAGTTGTTGTTGACAATATTTACAAAAAACCTGAATGTTCCCAAATCAAATACTAATCGCACCTAAGCTAATGAGGGTGTTTTATTCTCGTTATTAAGTTTGTCTAATGGCTTATTAACTGCACCAATGTTATCTTGAGGTCGGTCGTTGGTTATAATCGTGTTAACTAAACGCTTAGATAGTTGTTTAATGGGCTGATTTAATTTGAGCATTTATTTTAATCTAGTATTTGACATATAATTTATAAACACAAGTTTTTATCGACTAAACCACTTAGAAACTAATTTAACCTAGGACAGCCACATTTGTAGCTACTCCCCCAAATTTAGGACCAGAACGAACAGTTACTCAAATATTGATGTTGTTTTTCCACTACCTGGCATTGAATAAGGTCCATCAGAATTTAAAAAAAAGTTATTTACGTCTCAATTCACTTCTGGGTTATCCTTTTCTTTTTGCACCTCATCTTACTAAGTACTGGTTCAGTTTCAGGTTATACGCATATGTATTAATTACGCTAATCAGTTAGGGATGATGAAGGTTGAATTTAGATGAAGTATACCCACATTTGAGTGGAGGGAGAGTGGATAAATATTTTTGAAACACCACCCTCAGTACATCCCACCGAAACTCAAGCCCCGATCTTCCTGCCATTGGCAGTCTAACATAAGAGCGACGCCTCAGACCAGGGGTCTTCAACTTTTTAAGGTCCAAGGGCCAATTTTCTGCCCCTTGTTAGCTCGCGTGCCGCAATACTGTGCCAACAACATTAGGATTTTTGGCGTCCCAAATGTCTCAGTGGTGATGAGCGAACGTGAACACTCCCGACGATGTTCAAGCAATCCCGACGATGCTCGAACAATCCCGATGATGTTCGAACAATCCCGACGATGCTCGAACGCACCCATAATAATACTTTCTCCCTTGTCTACGAGCGTAGTCATTTGATGGTTCAAGTTACATTTGTGTATAACGTAATATTTTTCTTCATGGAAAAGCAAAACTAGTTTATAACATAACTTGAATACGTATTTATTTAATTAGTTAGTTATGTAAAATATAAATCTGTATTTGTAGTTTTTCTCTCTTGAAATAATTTAATATTTTTCATGAGCCAATGGGTCACATAAATTGTTATGGAGGGCCGAATGTGGCCCGCGGGCTGCGGGTTGAGGACCCCTGGGTTAGAACCTGTACCCACCGAAACAGGTTCTGGAATATCCGCATATTTACATTTATTGGGTAGCAGTGAGTAAGGTACAAGCTAGAGGAAATGTATAATCATTCTTGGGAATCGATTGAGAAACTGTTTATAAGAAACAATCCTTAGTACAACCGGCTAAGACATGAACCCCAACCTGAACCAACAAATCAAACAAACAAAACGTGACTGACGTCTTGGTAAAGTGTCTTTGTGTGTCACGGTACAGTCCATTACAATTCATGTCACAAGACGTAACCCTGGTAGTTCCCTCGCCACTTAGCTCAGGGTACAAACAGACAATCTGTTGTCAAGGCTGTATTACTCAGCGCGACCTACGCCTTGCACACAATCGGCCTAACATAACACTATTTCAGCACCTACACGAGTTAGCTCAGCGGCCCCGTGCCTCAGGCCATTCCCAATATCTACCCTCCGCGTTACTCCGGGGTATTTTGACCGTTCAACTCAGATTGTATTCATGTGTGGATGAAGGTAAGCAAATCTCAATTATTGATAATGCTCATCCGCATGGTTTAATGCAGGCATGTCAAACTTGCGGCCCGAGGGCCTTATGATGAACCAACATACAATACGGCCAGATTATTATTTTTATAAACCTTTTAGAAATACTCAATTTAAAAATATGGCATTTGGAAATTAGCCATTATTTGGGATCAGGTGAGGTTGCTATATCAAATATGTGCAATGTTTGGCTGCCCACAAATATGTGAACAGTTGATTAATTTTATGAAAAGGAACAAACACTCGAGAGATCGTGTCTTACGAACACGAGTTCGACATCAGGTTAGAAAGTGACGTCAACAAAAAGTTTAAAGTCTAGCACTATATACCATTGCTGCAAATAAGAGGTTGCATATTTCTGGTAAAACAAAGAGGGGAGGCTCTAAAATAATTATAAAAAAAGTGTATATGTATATATATTTTTTCTTAGTAATGTGTCTCACTATAATTATAATCTTAATCTCAATCTTATCCTGCATTAATAATAATTTTTTGAAATGTGGCCCTCTCAGTATTTTAATTTTAGCCCTTAATATCAAACGAGTTTAGTAAGCCTGGTTCAAGGCATCACTTTCGCATTAGACTAGATTGCTGGTGATGAAGAGGTCATCAGGGTTCAATTCCAGTCGGGTTTACTGAGGTTTTTAAAATACTTAATAAATTCTCACTCTACTTTCCATAAAACTGTGGATGCGTTTCCTTTTAACCATACCATACCCTTCCATATTCTCTTAGTTTAAATAGGTGAATAACCAGGATGGGTGTTTACACCACAAACAGTTGCATTAATTTCAATATGAGATATATTAACAATATGGAAAACATTAAATTTGAGGATGAAGTTGAGGGATCTATATTCCTAGCTATGTCATAAGGAGAGAGCGTCATGGAGTAAAATAAATACATTTTGATTGGGAATAATTTTAATTTATTTTAAATAAGCATTATAGAAGAAAATCATACTGATATTTCTTGAATTAATTATAATCAATAAGTGAGCATTAGGTGGCACAATCTAGGGTATAGAGGGCCCTGGTTCTACCCCAGCTGCTGGTACTTAAAATAATTTAGATCTACCTCGGGTGTGTGCCCATCCTTTTGCTAAAACGGTAGGGGTTATATTACCTTTGTTAAAGTCTGGGTGTTGATTGTTTTAAGCAGCTAAAGTATTTTAATATAATCCTGATTAACATCTAAAACTCGTTCATCAACACATGGTCGCAAACAAAACAAGAAGGTATTTTATTCCCGCCCATGCTAGTTTAGAGAAAGAGGTCGAAATATTCACGATGTCCTGTCTTTGTTGTGAGTCCTGCCTTCCATTGTCTGAATGTGTGATGTCAGTAGAAGACCACTCTTTTATCGCCCTCCCACAGTCATCAGCCGTGACTCACGATGTCACTCTTTCTAAGAACTGGAACTTGTTATGATCATGTGATTGAAGACCAGCTTTGTCCAAACCAAGGATTCCAAGCTATATCTGTTTAGTCACGACCTCCGGTAAAACCTGCACTGGATCGACATAAAATAAAAAAGGCAAATGAAGCAAATACAGATCCGTCACATTCTTCTAGCTAATGACTATTATATTATCTTGTGTAGTATATTTCCCAGTTTATATTTGTAAATGTAGATGTTTGTGGAAATGTGGATTGAAAATTATATTAAGGTGGAGATGTAGGGAACACGATAAAAGGCCAGCGTATTTGCAGTTTTTATAGAAAAACATTTGTTTGGCCAAAATTAATAAAATGTTTGCTTCAGTACAAACATAGAGCTTAATTTTTTTCCACATGGTGATATTAATATTTCTTGAATATCTTTCATGAGCATAGTGGCATCAGGTGACAAAACATTTTAAATGAAGAGAAAAAGTTGTCATTAAAATCCAGGGCACCCTTGATAGATATTCAAGAACACTGTTGAGGTCATAATGGAAAAATAAATTAAACTCTATGTTTGTACTGAAGAAATAATTAATTTACCTTTTCTTGCGTCCCCTACATACTCACCTTAAGAGTGCCACCCACATACTTGGAGATACATATCCTCACATCGCTATATGGGAACGGCAGCTCTGAAATATCTAAACCACTTAAGAATCCTTGATTATTATCTTGGAATGTTCTTTGGTTAAGACGAAGGACTAGGGGAGGAGGGGATAGGAAGGATGCTATTTAATTTAAGTATGATGCAGTTTTTTATATAATAAATACAATTTTGGCCAAAATAAGTCACACATTTAAACTTTTGTAATTGTGGAGTCATAAGAAAGCATTTTTCCTGTTCGTACTGTACAATTACATTTATGACTCTTTCTTGTGTTTCAAATGTTCTCATTTTCTGGATAAACCCCTAGTGCATGTTCTATTTTACAAAATATCTTTGATAGATAGTTAAAATTATATCATATTTATTTTATCCGAGTTATCTTTGTAGAAGAAATATTATATTGTAAAGCCGCCCAAGAGTAAAAGGGATTTTGAAAATAAAACTTTTTAAATCTTGAGAAAAAGTCATGTTCAAATTCTATGGTGCCCATAACAAATATTAAATAGCTGTTGAGTTTGTTTAAAACTAAGCTAAACGTTTCTACTGAAGCAATATTTGGTTTATTTAAGCCAAAAAAAACTGTTATAAAATCTATTAAAAATACAGACCTTAACAAACGTTTTTTCCCACAAATAAATTACTTAGTTTTTAGGAAGGATAGATCTATAATTATTTGACTGGGCTAATCTGTTTAAATATTTAGGAACAATAACGATATTAGAGTGGAAATTAGGAAAAGAATAGCGCAAGGAAATGCATGCTATTACTCGGTTAGTAGGTTGTTGACATCTCGCCTGCTGTCAAGAATATTAAAGACAGTAGCGTTATCAGTTTTTCTCGATGTTTGGGAAACGTGGTCTCTTATTTTACACAACGAAAACCAATTTAGATTATTCGAAAACATGTTGTTTAGTAAGATGTTTGGACCAAAAAGGGACGAGGCTACTGGGGAGTAGAGGAGCTTAGACAAGGATGAGTTGCATACCCTGCACTCATCACAAGATATTGTTAGGATAACCAGGTCTCGCAGATTACGGTGGGCAGTATACGCAGCGTTAATGGAAGAATATAGAACCGTGTTCATAGTACTGGCTGGCAAACCCAATGAGAAGAAACCATTGGGAAGACCAAGACGCAGATGACTGTGGACCTGAAAGAGACAGGGTGTAATGAGGGGGTCTGGATAGAGCCGGCTCAAGATAGAGAGAGATAAGTGGTGTACTTTTGTAGGTGTGACAAATGAATTTTCTAGTTCCTAATGCCATATAGAGTGAGTAAATTATTTATCTCAACTTCTAACCACCAAACTTAATCACAGAGCTAATAAATTTCTCGTAAATCGTCCTTGAAAATGATCTATCTTCCCTTTTTCATATATTTTCTTTTAAATCATAAAACTTAAAATGTAAAATTTATTATCTAATAGGGACATCATGATACCAACACTCCTGTAGGCGGGCCCCTTGCGCTACAACAAATTAACACGTTTTAACACCTGATTTGGTGGCCGCATAGTCTAAGACGTCATTCTTGCAATATACTGGCCTGCAAATGATCTGGAGCTCGATGCTCAACTCCCAGTCGGGTGGTTTTCCATAAATAATGTTCCACTCACCTTTCAGGAAAATGCGGGAACATTTCCTCTAAATATAAACTTCATAAGCCCTAAAACCACTAAGGTGATTAGTACATAAGGAAGAATATAACCCTAACGCATTGGGTGACCTGGCAGTCTAGGGGTAAGGTGTCAGACTTCTGTGCTGGCGGCCGGGGTTCAATCCTCGGTCACGGCACAGTTTTGTCTGATTACCAAACCCTTCCTTCACCTCTGACAAGACATCTTGGGAATGTGGGGAATGCCAGGCCTCCACCGTGGTTCGGATTCCACGTTAAACTGTAGGTCCTCCATTTCATCTCACAATCACCCTACCATTACACATTAGCGTAAGAGCGTATAACCCGAACGGGTAGTAAGACGTGGTGCTAATAATAATAATGTTAATAATAATAATAATACCTAACGCATAGTAGTAAGACGTGGTGCCAAAATAGTCTATTTTTATGTATGTATATTTGTAGCCCCTGCTCCCTCCCGGACGCTTCAAGGTAGCCCAGTTTAACTATCATAGTTGAATCACGCACTCGACATAAAAATAGAATTATGTATTACTTACATTGTGCTCCAACGACTTTGAGGGTACGTAGTTGAAGATACATTTATTTGAGAGTAACTACGCAAACAAAATAAATGGTACCGTGCACCGCATAGACTCTCTCTCACTTTTATCTTAAAATATGCATTTACTAAAAACTCGTAAGATTTGTGAAACAAAATAATAGGCCTATACATTGTTGTATAAACAATAACCAAAGATCATAACCGAAATAATACACACACTGTTACTTACCCTATGGCATTAGAAACTTGGAACACCGCCACAGACAAATTGAAAATAACAAACAAACATCTTTGTTCACCAAAGAGCATAAGAATCAAATTCGTTTTCTAAGACCTGAACTAGAAAGTATATAAAATATTATATATACTTTGATTATAGCTCAGAATATATTCATTTTATAAAAATACATTTCAAATAAAATTTTTAATCTTAAATAGTAC
Organism: Timema californicum; assembly: GCA_902141385.1. Taxonomy (NCBI): domain Eukaryota; kingdom Metazoa; phylum Arthropoda; class Insecta; order Phasmatodea; family Timematidae; genus Timema; species Timema californicum. Next base: position 109,661 of record CABFOW010001304.1, on the reverse strand, counting down.
TACAACTTATTCAAAATCATTAGAGCAAATTTGGAGAAAAACGATAGTTTCTCTTTTTGAACCTCAGTAAACTACCCTTAATTTTAGGTTTGGATGTCTAATTCCAAAAAACGCTCATGAGGACCTTATGAAAACCCCAGATACCACAAGCTCAAGTGCATAATTGGTAAAATGGTTTCAGTTCTAGCCCAAGGTACAGACAAACAGTCAGACTTCACTGCGAAAACAACTTTTTTGTTTTCAGGGGTCCTTTTATCAAAATCGCGAGTCTGATTTTTTTTTACTATCACAATACTTTCTCTCCGAGGTGTCGAGGAAAAGTAAAAAGGCTGAATACCATTGCTCTAAAACAGAGATTCAACCCAATTTGCTGTTTTAAGAATATTGGTTCCACAATTTAGATATCGTTAGCCTTTATTCAGGCGATTGTTGGTGCAGCTCTCGGTAAAAAAAAAATGCATCTTCGTCATCCTGTTTTTTGGGTATGATCGTTGTTAACAACATATATTTAGTGCTGGCATTAAAGTGGTTTGATATATCGCTCTAAATATAAACCAAGCATAGTTTGTAAATAATCTGGGTGACAGGCGCCTGTAACCTACTGATTATTTATAAACCAAGCATAGTTTGTAAATAATCTGGGTGACAGGCGCCTGTAACCTCCTGATTATTCTTGACTCTCAACTTTGAATACGTCATGCCTCCATTCCAAGGTCTTGGCCCGATTGCGTGAGAGGTGGCAGGAGGGGAGGAGGCATGCACGTGGTCACTACACGGTCATATGGTCTGAATGTCAGGGACACTGGAACCTTTTTTGTCAGGAGGGAAGGGGGGGCAAAACTATGCTATGTTCCAGTTAAGTTAGGTTGAGGAAAAAAAACACAGGGGTGGAGGTTTTAGGGAGGCTAAAATGCTGTTATATACAGGTTACGCTAGGTTGAGTATATACAAAAAGGGGCAAGGGGGATGCAATATCTGGGAAAACAACATACACTAAAAAAAAAATTAAATACGGTTATCCTGTAGGGTTTATTAGTTTGAACAAAATACAATTAGTGGTTTAAAAAGATTTTTCAAAGAGTTTGATTAAGATTAAGATATAAGAATGCAATTAGTATATTTGGGTATCACTGAACACACAAAAGAAAGAGTTAGTGTGGAGGCTATGAATATAAAAGTTAAACCACTTTTATCAAACACTTGACATTTGAAAGAATTATTGGTAAGAAAAAATGTATTCATTATTTCCACTATGCCAACATTATCAACTAACTCTGGGTAAGCGTTAAATCAATAACACACATTTTATTTAAACTTTTTTTTTACATGGTTTTTCGGAAGTGTGAAATAACTTTTTCGTTTCAGGAAGCATTTCTTTGAATTTACTTACAAACTCTTCATTATCGTTAGGAGTTTGAATTAATTGTTTGATAAATTCCTTTTCTCTTTTAAGCTTTGACTAATCAATTCCAAATTTGGATATATTATTAAATATGTGTTCATCCAATGACCTACTGAAGTTATTTTTCAAATCCAGGCTGTTCTAACCTAAATTCTATTTAATTCATGATGTTGTCTTGAAATTCATGGTAGATCTTTCTGTACTAGTCTATACTTTAGCTGATTCAAAATAGTGACTAGACGCAGGACTTTGGTTCTGTTCTAACATTCTTGGAGGTTTTCTCTTTCTTGGTACTTTTTAAAGGTCTATTATTTCAATACATTTTTTCAATTCTACCTAATCTCAAATACTATCAAATGCAGTAACTGAGCTTTTGTTTTTTAGATGCTGTAATATTGTATTCACAGCGTTTCTATTACACTTATGACTGGAGGTTTACTTTCTAGATTAGACTGAGATTCTAAGTTAATGAAAATACCATATGACAGAGATGTATTCTAAAAAAACACACTCCCTTTTGAAATATGATCTCGACGACTGCTTGGTTTAGAGCTAACATCATCACTCTCACAAACCAAAGTGTCTAGAAAATCTAGTACAGCTGAATACAGGCTTAGACCACCGGCTTATGACGCTTTTTGTACAGTCCAACGAGTTGGACACAATGGGCCGTGGTCCAGTACTAGTCAAATTGTGATCTTTAGCAGTTTAGGAAAACACTACAGAAAGCTTGGAAGAATCTTTGACAATTACTCCTTTATCATTTACCTCCTGCGAGCAGTCCTGAATCAAAGGAATTAATTTGGATCAGTCTTGTAATGCTAAGTTAAATGCATGAGCTGCGCAATGAATATATAATAATAACAACAACAACGGCTGCTCTGCTAGTATTCCTGTCTTCACTACAATTTTTGCACCAGCCATGTTGTAGCCACCGTCGTTGCATTGCCCTAGTAGATAGTCCAAAGTCAACCCGAGGTGGAGCAGTGTAGCTTTGATTAAATTAAACAATGCTTCTCCCATTGATGATGTTTCGTATAATCCAATGGCCACCTCATAAATATTAAATATGGTATGATCTACAATTAGGATATTTATTGACACTTGCACCTTTCCACTCATGTCACTGGTTTCATCCACCATTACAGCAAACTCCCGTCTATTTTTTTTAATTTCAACCCCATCGCGAAGAATATCATAAGAAATTAGTTTTACGATTTCAATTTGGATATAATATTATGTGAACTATTTTTTCCTGAGTCAAAAAAAATTGCAAGTTTTGGAATGCCATTTTCCCTAAAGAGTAGGAGCTAAATGAAATTTCCTTCATCACTTTACTGAGCCTTAAATGCTAACGTGCTGAAGTAATGATCGCCTTTAAAGCAACACGATAGTAAGAAGTGATGCTAAATAAAAACAACATTTTTATAAACACCTAATCCTAGCTCCGAGCCTAATTTCATTGGTTCATGGTTAAGGTGTTTACTGCACGTGTTGTTGAATGAGTAATATGAGTGCTAATAAAACACTACGTTTAGAACAAACACGTTAGCTACTCAACTAACAATAATTCATTCTACGTCGTGTCCGAGGTCAGCCTGCAGGATGTGGGTATTTTTGGGGAGACTGGTCAAACAAACCAATTTAAACTCCATGAACCAATGACAGTGTTCGAGACTATAAAGAGAACATTCACCCTAACTGTTTACACATAAGTTTATTGACTTGTGGAGATGTATTAATCTTTAAAATAATTATCCCCATCAAGACGGAACCGTACTTACATAATAATCTATCAAATACATAATTATTATTATGTCTTGGGGCAATGTAACTTGGAGCTCAACTAGTTTCTAGCTGTAAAGATTATATACCCGCTTGGTCTAAGGCGATACTCTCACAGTAGACTAGCATAATTAGCAAATAAGCGTATACATTGAACCAGTAGTAGGACGTGGTGCTTAGATAAAAATAATGATGTTAATGTGGTTACCTTTACATAAACATACATTTTCCTGGGTATCGATTGCATATGTGCAAGTTCCATTAGTACGCAAGTAAAAAAATGTACATAAATATTAATGCTTTAATAGATGAGATACATTTATACATTTAATTTGATTAAAAATATTTTAAACACGAATAATGTCTGTTTACTCGAAGGTAAAATAGCCAGATTGATTGTAACACCTCCAAATGGAAAGTCGAACTGTACTCATTGGATTATTAGTTCGCATAAGTAGACAAATAATGATATAGTCTGAGATAAAGGGAAGAGCTATAATCAGGTAAAAGTATTTCAGTTTGGAACAGAGAACACTATGAGTGACAATGATTTACAAACTGATTTAACATAAGATAGAATCAACCACTGGACATTAATACGAGAAGTTTTCTAGCCGGATAACAGAACAAGTCAAGCTCCGTGGTCTTGGGGTATAGTGCTCGTCTCAGGACCCAATGTTAGTGGGTTCAAACCCAGTCGATCTCAACATATGTTTCTTAAGAAATACAAATTCGTAGCACAGCTTCCTTCATAAATAAAGTGAAACCATCAGTCCCATTTAAATTCTGGCATGTAAAAGTAACCGTGAAATGTATATGAAAAAACCTTTCCAAAAAAAGATATGCCTTTTTGCGCTCACTCATAGAAATTCAGTTCGTAAGGCAACGGGGAACCACCACATCTCCTAAACTCCTTTAATACATGGGAATTCTACCAGATGATGCAGGCAGCACTGTTTAGTTGAAGGGATGAGTGCATTCCTATATTCGGATGGATAGAAATTACATCAAACTAACCTTCGGGCTGTTGACTTAAGGTGGGGAGGCAGGGATCACAAGAAAATGTAAGTGTTTTTGCAGTTTTTATAGCAAAACTTTTTTTTGTCAAAATTAATAAAACATTGCTTCTATACAAACATAGAGTTTAATTTTCTTTACATGGTGACCTCAACAGCTCTTGAATATCTGTCAAGGGTGTCCTGGAATTTCATAAAAAAAATATCTTGATTTAAAAAGGCTGTTAGATATTGCCGCTATGTTCATGTCAGATATTTAATAACTGCTGTTGATATCACCATGTGAAGAAAATTAAACTTTGTATTTGTATAAGGCTATATTTGATTTATTTCGACGAAAAAAGTTTTGATATAAAAACTTAAAAAAAACACTGACCTAGTTTCTTGCGTTCCCTGTATCCCCACATTTAGAAGAAAAAAATGAACAAAAATAATATATATATAAGTTGGTAGCTCCAAACTACTTGGTCAAGAGGACGTTTGTGCTATGCTATAGGCTATATCGTATGCATAGGATGATTTTAGTAGGAAGGACCGTATTTTGCAGCTAAAAACGCTACTAAAATTTCTTTAATATATTCATAAATTAGCTTGTGTAGTATACAGCTGTCACTTTTGATAGATAGTATCAATATCTATGAAATAACACTATTAATTTGGTAAAACTATATTAAAGTTGTCCACAAAATATATGTTTTGTTTATTCTAAAAGGTTCTTTAAATTTGAATCCTACCATAGATTTCGTCTTGACGATAATTATCTCGGTAAAAAATAAACAAGTATCTAACAGTGGCAACATGACTAGATGGATGATCATGTGATAGGCAGATAGCCTGGCTCTTGATATAGTCATACATGCCTATAATTCCTTCTCAGATGGTCATGAGTCATGACACATGGTACAGTCTCAGAGTCGTTAAATTTGACCTTCCACCAGTTTCTACCAGAAGTTGCTTCACTTGTACAAACAGGTTTTACTGCTCATGTGATTATGTCATTAGATATAATGCTTTTTTGCTGCTGTTAAAATTCAAACTCTAGAGTAGCGGTCATTAAAACAGCAAAACAATGTTGATTGATTGTATCCGGGAGGACTAGATACAACCGGTTATTAGGATGTAACTTCCTTCGTGAATAAAGGTGCTTTACACTGCAATTAGTTTGAGCCAATCCCATGGCTGAGAAGTTCGCTATATCTAGATGGCCCTGGTTCCAGCCCATGAAATAGGGACCCTGGTTCTATTCCAAATATTAATGGTTGTAAGAATGTCCTAATGTGAGTATGGTTCTGTTATTCGGGTAGTAAAATAGCTGTGCTTGTGTTGGATTGTTAGTTAACAGGATAAGTTCAGGTGAAGTTAGTTTCCAAATATTGCAACTTTGTTCCACAGCGTATAGCTTCAGGTGAAGTTAGTTTCCAAATATTGCAACTTTGTTCCCCAACGGATAAGTTCAGGTGAAGCTAGTTTCCAAATATTGCAATTTTGTTCCCCAACGGATAACTTCAGGTGAAGTTAGTTTCCAAATATGGCAACTTTGTTCCCCAACGGATAAGTTCAGGTAAAGTTAGTTTCCAAATATTGCAAATTTGTTCCCCAACGAATAAGTTCAGGTGAAGCTAGTTTCCAAATATTGCAACTTTGTTCCCCAACGGATACGTTCAGGTGAAGTTAGTTTACAAATATTGCAACTTTGTTCCGCAGTGTATAACTTCAGTTGAAGTTAGTTTCCAAATATTTCAACTTTGTTCCCCGACAAATAAGTTCAGGTGAAGTTAGTTTCCAAATATTGCAACTTTTTTCCCCAACAAATAAGTTCAGGTGAAGTTAGTTTCCAAATATTGCAACTTTGTTCCCCAACTTATATTGAATTCATTCAACTGTCTGTTTTCTACTACCTCCAGCTCAACAGCAACAGCAATTGGTGCAAGGTGAGACCAAGCCAGTGAACGACTTGTGTCTGGGATGTATCTGCGAGGCTGTGTCCAACTGCAACCGATCCTTCACTTGCGCAGGGGACGTGTGTGGATTGTTCAGGATCACCTGGGCTTACTGGTCCGACGCGGGCAAACCCGTGCTTCAACAGGATCACCCTGACAACCAGGATGGTGGGTATCTCGACTAGTGGGAGGGGACAGCACAACTTAAAATATGAATTACTTTATATACCAGTGATTCACAACCTTTTTTGTTTTTGGGAACTCTTACAACATTTCTTAAACTCTTGGGGGACCCCTACCTGGATGAGACATATTAGGTTCGACAGGGGTAAATTACAAAATATATGTGAAAGTCAGTATGGTTTGTAAATAATCATTAACTCATTCTTTTGAATAAAGTATTTCAAGAGTATTTATTGTCTATTTCTATTTACTAATGACTATCCTTCGATACTTGAACTTGGCTTATCAATACTCTTACTAACCTCACTTTTAACATTATTACAGGAACTATTTCCTTCGTATTCATCGGATACATGCGTTCTCTTAACATATTTCCACACTGTCCAAAAATTATGCCAGGCCAATAAAAAGTAAGCTTTTGTAAATTCTTGCGGAGCCCTGGTTGTGAATCACTGTTATAGAAGAGCATGTCCGTACTATGGCGAAGTCTCGTTTAGTCTTGCTTGCTACTGACGAGTTCAGGTTTGAATGCCGGCTGATTGTACTGAGGCTTTTTAACAGTATTTTCCCAATCTACCTCCACGTAAATTGGGGAACATTTGGTCTACTTACCCCATTTTATATTAGATATCTTTTCCTTTAAGTGAAATGGTTATCATTTTATAAGCATGGATAAAGCTTCAAACCCCATGACTTTATGTATGAATACATAAAAGTAGCTTTAGTAACTTTTGTATTTGTTGAAACTTGTCTCCCTTCAGCAATTCCATTACACACAAAACTATTAAGCACATATAACCACATTGGGGTTCACATGGTCTAAACACCACTCTTGTGTTGGACTTGAATGCTGAAGACAGGGAGATGGTGTTCGAATCCCAGTAGGGTGTACGTAGGATGGTTTCCCCCAAATAATTTTACACTCTCTCTTCAATTTAAATAGAGTTACAGTTTTTCTTAATTTAAACCTTCCTCATCCTCGGTGAACCAGTGCAACTAATATATGCACCGCACAATACGAACGAGTACTAAGACGAAGCGGAAAAAGAATACGCTGATAGTAATTTAACCCTGTGCTGAAAATATACTAATATTGTAAAGGAATCTTCCACCTTCGAACATGTTTGATTTCAATTTTGTAAAACATTCTAAGAATATTTAGTAAGGAACGTATATAATATTAATAACGAAGTAAATGATTTCAATTAATTTGCTAGCCTTTAAACTTATTTTCCAAAATTAAGTATTAAACTGGTTAAATGGGTGAAGTAGTAATATTTTTAATGTGACACATTAATTACAAAATTATAAAATTATTTTATTTGTGTAGGTCTATAAAGAGTCATTATAAATTTGAAACTAGCTTGTTAGTTAATTGGATCCAAAATATTTAAAGTCGAATAAAAATAAATAAGGTAATTTTAATGTTATAGCTGGTAGCAATTTCAGTTGTAAGATCACACATAGAGCACATATATAGGAAGAAAATTTAGAGATTACTTTGAACAACATATCATTTTAAAAGGTTAATATGTTTAAATATCTAAGAACAGTTTTAACTAGTAAAAACTAGATTAGAGTGGAAATTAAGAAAGGAACACAGTCGAGAATGGCATGGTATTACTCGGTGAGAAATTGTTAACATCTCGCCTGCTGTCCAGGAATGTAAAACTAAGAATATACACAATATTAATTTTGTCGGTTATTCTCTATGAGTGTGAAACGTGGTCTCTTACCTTATATTACATGGTGAAAACAAATTTAGGGGGTTCGAAAACAAGATCTTAAAAATATATTTAAACCAAAAAGGGATATAGATACTGGTGAGTGGAGGAGGTTACATACCCTGTATTTATCCCAATAAATTGTTAAGATAATCGAGTCTCACAGATTACGGTGGGCCGTATATACAGAGTGAATGGTAGAATGTAGAAACTTGGTCAGGGTATTATTACCTGGCAACCCCGATGAGAATAAACCATTGAGAAGACCTAGATGTAGACGAGAGAATAACATTAGAATGGACCTGAAAGCCATAGGGTGTAATGAGGTGGACTGGATATAACTAGTTCAAGATAGGGATAGGTGGCGTCCTTTTGTAAGTGCGGAAATAAACTCTCGAGTTCCTAATGCCATATAGAAAGTAAGTAAGAATTTTAACATATTCTATTTTTACAATTTACCTTAGTTATTGTCGCTCTAAATTACAATATGTTTTTGATTCCCTTTCTTAGTAAGATATTTTCAAATTTTACTTGAATCTTTATAAACAAATAAATTGTTTAGTTTTGTAATTTTTTATTAATATATCAGATTAAAAATATAATAACGTCAAGCATTTAACTAGTCTAATAATTAATTTTGTAGAATCAATTTGAAGTAAAACAAACAAATTGAAATCATGTCCTTCATTATTAATATTTGATTGAATTTGTAAGTAAATGTCTCACGACGCCCTAACCAGGATATCCACCTTTAATTACGTTAATGCGGTAGGAATGAGAACTGTATAATATATAAGAAACGTACCCACGTTTGCATGGAGGAAAAGTAGGAAAACAATCAGGATAAAATTCCCTAAGTACACCTTACCGGGATTTGAGCCCTGACCTCACTGCCACAGGCAAACCAGTATATACGAGCTTTAAGTTTAGTCCTCGTACCTACCGATGCGATCTACTTAAATACGAGTAATATTCTCTCAGCTCTGTACTGGTGTGTATACTCCTCCAAGCTGTATATAGGCATGTAATAAATCTACAGCATTATAAACAAAACGTTTATAGTTAATTTGTTGCTAATACTTGTCCAACTAACCGGAAAAGGATAACATTTATAAGTACAGAAACAACATATATTGCCAATACAATAAAACAGAACCAACGCAATGCTTGAAAAACCTAGAACTGGTTTGTTTAGTATTTTGTTTATTTGTTTTTGTGAAGGAAAATAATTAGCCAGTGTCACAGAGGTTCCTAATTCTATTTGTGTTCCAGCTTACGTGAGGTGCGTCACTGACCCTTTCTGCGCCGCAAGGGCTGTCCAAGGATACATGACAAAGTTCAGCAAGGTAAGGGTTTCTTCGGTGAACTACTTATTTGTCCATATCAGAATATCTCTACACTCAAAACCAACAATAACATGCACTTCTTCATTTAGGTGTTTAATGGAATGTTTAACGCTAACATTGAAATTTGTGAACTAATTAGCATCTGAGATAAAACAAGGGTCACCAATAACTATGACAAAAACAGGCCCCCAATAGCTAAGATGGAACCAGGGTCCTTAGCGGCTGTAGCCTGAGTTCCAATCTAATATACAACCAGGATCACCAATAGCTAAGATGGAACCAGGGTCCTTAGCGGCTGTAGCCTGAGTTCCAATCTAATATACAACCAGGATCACCAATAGCTAGGATGAAACCAGGGTCCCTGCGTCTGTAGCCTGAGTTCCAATCTAATATACAACCAGGATCACCAATAGCTAAGATGGAACCAGGGTCCTTAGCGGCTGTAGCCTTTGGAACCAGGGTCCCTAGCGTCTGTAGCCTGAGTTCCAACCTAGTATACAACCAGGATCACCAATAGCTAAGATGGAACCAGATTCCTTAGCATTTGGAATGTAGCACAGGTTCTGAATATCTTGTATTTAATCAGGATCACCAATAAATAAGTTGGTACTAAGGTCCTTTACGTCAGGGCTGGAACCTAGGCTTCAAGTACCTAGCATATAACATGGTTCCCTAGAACCTTTTTAACTATTTGTCTGGTGGGCTACAGCCATTGTAAATACACATACATTAATATAATGCCTTAACTGTGCTGTGCTATCTAACAACATGTTGGTACAATCAAATTATGTATGGGAAGGAGTCCAATATTATCTACCAGGGGGCGGATCCCTTATCACGGGAAGCACGAGCTTAGGACAAGTTGACACGAGCTTCAGTGACGTTATCATCACAGAGCAGAATATGTGTGCACAGAATATATTACGTGGTAGGGATATACTATTTGTGCCTAATATTTAGTAGACAGAATTGAGGAGAAGTATGAAATAAACTCTGGTTTCATCCCAGGTACAAAGGACTATGGTTCCATCCCAGGTGATAGGAACGCTGGCTCCATCCTAGGTGATAGAAACTCAGGCTCCATCCCAGGTGATAGGAACGCTGGCTCCATCCTAGGTGATAAAAACTCTGGCTCCATCCTAGGTGATAGAAACTCTGGTTTTATCATAGGTGATAGGAACTCTGGTTCCATTCTATGTGATAGGAACTCTGGCTCCATCCTAGGTGATAGGAACTCCGGTTCTATCCTAAGTGATAGGAACTTTGGTTCTATCCTAGGTGATAGGAATTCTGGTTCCATTCCATGTGATAGGAACTTTGGTTCTATCCTAGGTGATAGGAACTCTGGTTCTATCCCAGGTGATATGAACTCTGGTTCTATCCTAGTTGATAGGAACTTTGGTTCTATCCTAGGTGATAGGAATTCTGGTTTCATTCCATGTGATAGGAACTCTGGCTTCATCCTAGGTGATAAGAACTCTGGTTCCATCCCATGTGATAGGGACTCTGGTTCTATCCCAGCTGATAGGAACTGTGGTTCCAACCTAAGTGATAGAGACTCTGGTTCCATCCCAGCTGATAGGGACTCTGGTTCCAAACTAAGTGATAGAGACTCTGGTTCCATCCTAGCTGATAGGGACTCTGGTTCCATCCCAGCTGATAGGGACTCTGGTTCCATCCCAGCTGATAGGGACTCTGGTTCCATCCCAGCTGATAGGGACTCTGGTTCCATCCCAGCTGATAGGGACTCTGGTTCCATCCCAGCTGATAGGGACTCTGGTTCCATCCCAGCTGATAGGGACTCTGGTTCCATCCCAGCTGATAGGGACTCTGGTTCCATCCCAGCTGATAGGGACTCTGGTTCCATCCCAGCTGATAGGGACTCTGGTTCCATCCCAGCTGATAGGGACTCTGGTTCCATCCCAGCTGATAGGGACTCTGGTTCCATCCCAGCTGATAGGGACTCTGGTTCCATCCCAGCTGATAGGGACTCTGGTTCCATCCCAGCTGATAGGGACTCTGGTTCCATCCCAGCTGATAGGGACTCTGGTTCCATCCCAGCTGATAGGGACTCTGGTTCCATCCCAGCTGATAGGGACTCTGGTTCCATCCCAGCTGATAGGGACTCTGGTTCCATCCCAGCTGATAGGGACTCTGGTTCCATCCCAGCTGATAGGGACTCTGGTTCCATCCCAGCTGATAGGGACTCTGGTTCCATCCCAGCTGATAGGGACTCTGGTTCCATCCCAGCTGATAGGGACTCTGGTTCCATCCCAGCTGATAGGGACTCTGGTTCCATCCCAGCTGATAGGGACTCTGGTTCCATCCCAGCTGATAGGGACTCTGGTTCCATCCCAGCTGATAGGGACTCTGGTTCCATCCCAGTTGATAGGGACTCTGGTTCCATCCCAGGTAATAGGAACTCTGGTTCTATCCCAGCTGATAGGAACTCTGGTTCCAACCTAAGTGATAGAGACTCTGGTTCCATCCCAGCTGATAGGGACTCTGGTTCCATCCCAGCTGATAGGGACACTGGTTCCATCCCATCTGATAGGGACTCTGGTTCCATCCAAGGTGATAGGAACTCTGGTTCTATCCCAGCTGATAGGAACTCTGGTTCCAACCTAAGTGATAGAGACTCTGGTTCCATCCCAGCTGATAGGGACTCTGGTTCCATCCCAGCTGATAGGGACTCTGGTTCCATCCCAGCTGATAGGGACTCTGGTTCCATCCCAGCTGATAGGGACTCTGGTTCCATCCCAGCTGATAGGGACTCTGGTTCCATCCCAGCTGATAGGGACTCTGGTTCCATCCCAGCTGATAGGGACTCTGGTTCCATCCCAGCTGATAGGGACTCTGGTTCCATCCCAGCTGATAGGGACTCTGGTTCCATCCCAGCTGATAGGGACTCTGGTTCCATCCCAGCTGATAGGGACTCTGGTTCCATCCCAGCTGATAGGGACTCTGGTTCCATCCCAGCTGATAGGGACTCTGGTTCCATCCCAGCTGATAGGGACTCTGGTTCCATCCCAGCTGATAGGGACTCTGGTTCCATCCCAGCTGATAGGGACTCTGGTTCCATCCCAGCTGATAGGGACTCTGGTTCCATCCCAGCTGATAGGGACTCTGGTTCCATCCCAGCTGATAGGGACTCTGGTTCCATCCCAGCTGATAGGGACTCTGGTTCCATCCCAGCTGATAGGGACTCTGGTTCCATCCCAGCTGATAGGGACTCTGGTTCCATCCCAGCTGATAGGGACCCTGGTTCCATCCCAGCTGATAGGGACTCTGGTTCCATCCCAGCTGATAGGGACTCTGGTTCCATCCCAGCTGATAGGGACTCTGGTTCCATCCCAGCTGATAGGGACCCTGGTTCCATCCCAGCTGATAGGGACTCTGGTTCCATCCCAGCTGATAGGGACTCTGGTTCCATCCCAGCTGATAGGGACTCTGGTTCCATCCCAGCTGATAGGGACCCTGGTTCCATCCCAGCTGATAGGGACTCTGGTTCCATCCCAGCTGATAGGGACTCTGGTTCCATCCCAGCTGATAGGGACTCTGGTTCCATCCCAGCTGATAGGGACCCTGGTTCCATCCCAGCTGATAGGGACTCTGGTTCCATCCCAGCTGATAGGGACTCTGGTTCCATCCCAGCTGATAGGAACTCTGGTTCCATCCCAGCTGATAGGAACTCTGGCTTCATCCTAGGTGGTAGGAACTCTGGTTCTATCCCAGGTGATAGGAACTCTGGTTATATCCCAGCTGATAGGAACTCTGGTTCCAACCTAAGTGATAGAGACTCTAGTTCCATCCCAGCTGATAGGGACTCTGGTTCCATCTCAGCTGATAGGAGCTCTGGTTCCATCCCAGCTGATACGAACTCTGGCATCATCCTAGGTGGTAGGAACTCTGGCTTCATCCTAGGTGGTAGGAACTCTGGTTCTATCCCAGGTGATAGGAACTCTGGATCTATCCCAGCTGATAGGAACTCTGGTTCCAACCTAAGTGATAGAGACTCTGGTTCCATCCCAGCTGATAGGGACTCTGGTTCCATCCCAGCTGATAGGGACTCTGGTTCCATCCCAGCTGATAGGGACTCTGGTTCCATCCCAGCTGATAGGGACTCTGGTTCCATCCCAGCTGATAGGGACTCTGGTTCCATCCCAGCTGATAGGGACTCTGGTTCCATCCCAGCTGATAGGGACTCTGGTTCCATCCCAGCTGATAGGGACTCTGGTTCCATCCCAGCTGATAGGGACTCTGGTTCCATCCCAGCTGATAGGGACTCTGGTTCCATCCCAGCTGATAGGGACTCTGGTTCCATCCCAGCTGATAGGGACTCTGGTTCCATCCCAGCTGATAGGGACTCTGGTTCCATTCCATTTGATAGGAACTCTGGTTCCATCCCAGCTGATAGGGACTCTGGTTCCATCCCAGCTGATAGGAACTCTGGTTCCAACCTAAGTGATAGAGACTCTGGTTCCATCCCAGCTGATAGGGACTCTGGTTCCATCTCAGCTGATAGGAACTCTGGTTCCATTCTATGTGATAGGGACTCTGGTTCCATCCCAGTTGATAGGGACTCTGGTTCTATTCCAGGTGATAGGGACTCTGGTTCTATTCCATTTGATAGAAACTCTGGTTCTATTCTATTTGATAGGGACTCTGGTTCCATTATAGCTGATAGGGGCTCTGGTTCCAACCTAAGTGATTGAGACTCTGGTTCGGTCCCAGCTGATAGGAACTCTGGTTCCATTCCATGTGATAGGGACTCTGGTTCCATCCCAGCTGATAGGAATTCTGGTTCCAACCTAAGTGATAAAGACTCTGGTTCCATCCCAGCTGATAGGGACTCTGGTTCCATCTCAGCTGATAGGAACTCTGGTTCCATTCTATGTGATAGGGACTCTGGTTCCATCCCAGTTGATAGGGATTCTGGTTCTATTCCAGGTGATAGGAACTCTGGTTCTATTCCATTTGATAGGAACTCTGGTTCCATCCCACCTGATAGGGGCTCTGGTTCCATTCCAGCTGATAGGGACTCTGGTTCCATCCCAGCTGATAGGGACTCTGGTTCTATTTTAGGTGATATGGACTCCTTATGCCCCTCAATCACGCTGTCCCACCAGTGCTCTGACAACAATAATATAGTATTTTGTCGTGTGTCTCAGGACTGTAACGGTGACGGCCGAGTGGACTGTTTCGACTACGCCGCCATCCACCGTCTTGGAGGGTACGGGTGTAACGGAGCCTTGGACTTCAACTACCAGAACAAGTTCCAGCAGTGCCAGGCACAGGTGGCCCTACTTTCTCAGGGCTAGGCCCTACTCTCCGTTTATTGCAGGGGACTGACATAAAACCTCCCCCCCTTTTCACCTCCACCCTTTTCATCCACCTCAGTTTACCAACAAGTCACCAAACTAGAGAATAAAACTGATGGTTATTAATTCACTAAACTTCACTGTTTCTATTATTCTCCCCTCCCAAACAACTGGAAACCTTGAAGATAAGAATGAAGATAATATAATGTGATCCCTCCGCCCTCAGGAACACCAGCAGAGCATACAAGGGCATTCTAGCGATGAGATATGGAATTGATCATTCTAATTTAAGCTAACCATATTGCCTTTTGTCCATCTCCTAGCGTGTTATTTTACCTACAACGGCATCAATACATCATGGCATGATACACCCCAATACGATGACTACTAAACACCTTTATTTATGTTTAAATATGTTTTTTTAATAATTTATATAATTCAGTTACAACAGTGTTTTAAGTACACAATATATTCGTGCCACACAACGAGTTGGTTGTAATCCAAGTATAGTACTTAAAATCAAGTTTATTTATATAAAATCTTGTTCAAGTCTTCAACCCGCTCAACGAAATATTGAGGGGGTTAGAAGTGTAATAATGAATAAAGGACTTCATGTTGAATATAGATATCTACTTAGTGAGAAACATTATGTGTGTGTATCAATAGTCAACACAATACATTAATAAGTTATTTATCAAATAATATATATTTAAAGGAGTGAGTGAAGTCTACATTGTAATTTACTTCATCTTTGAGCTACAACTGATTATAAAATATAATT
The DNA here is from genome assembly GCA_902141385.1 of Timema californicum. NCBI lineage: Eukaryota > Metazoa > Arthropoda > Insecta > Phasmatodea > Timematidae > Timema > Timema californicum. The sequence continues at coordinate 94,163 of CABFOW010001304.1, read as the reverse complement.
TTGATAAAAGTCATGACTTAATATTTTACGAATGGTTACTAACAATGCAGTAGAGATTTTGATTACAAAACAAAATATTATGAGGTCATTTATTCAAACATTTGATAAGTAGCATAGTCAAATTAATAATCTAGATTCTTTATATTTGCAATTGTTACTATGTATTAAAAAAATCTAATTTAAAATAATCTGTTAATTTAAGTGTGTGGCAAATTTGCATCCTACTGAATCCTTATTATAAATATTTCCAAATAAGAAGTTGAGCTTGATCTGCTAGTCATTAATACGTTTCATCACGAACAAAATTCATAGTCTAGGCATAGTCCACTATTTTAGTGTGTTTTTAAAATGACACTCGACTAAACCAAAACAACAAGTCTTTGTTTTTGATTTAGATATATATTTATTATGAACCAATGATGTAAATATTGAGCGGGGAAAATTTGGCATAACATCTTACGAATGGTAAATAGTAGGACGCTGATGGGTGGGGCATTCAAATACACTTAAAGCTATTCTTGTGTAAGCAAATACATTATTTTATCATCGTATTATAAGAATATATGCTAGGAAGATAAACATGGTCGGGTATAATGGGATGATCATGATCGTTGGATTTACCAAGATCTATTTTTATATATTTTTATAGACGTTATATCAAACCAAAGTTGATACTATAAACTTGAAAGTCAAGCCTTATCAGAAATTGGTCTAAATAACTTAATTACTAGATTGTACACTTTTTCATTTGTACAACTTTTTCTTTTTAAACTACACCAAAATATATCGCTTTTAAATACTTTTGTTTGAATGGGTTGAATTCTCTTTGCGAAGACAACGTAAAATATCAATAAGGTTAATAGTGAGAAAAAATTGAGTTTGCAAAACTGCCGCAATAAAATGAAATAAACAAATAAGGTGACAAACTATAAATAATTCAATCGTGATATTTGGATTATTCCTTATTAGTGTGTGGAAAGGATCTTTTGGCTGTTTAATTTGTGATTTAATTTATGGTATATTTAACAAAATGGATATAAACAAGTTGAAATAGCGAAAAGGACTAATTTTGTTAATGTGTGAACACTGCCTTGGGTTTACTGTCATGTTCTCTCTTAAATATGTCATTTGGATGTGTAACCAATGAAAATAATAAATGTAAACTTTCCTTTGAGGAATTAATTTTTAATCTGAGATTTTCATTTGTGTGTGAATGAATGTTGCGTTTAACCTAAAACCATAATTTTTTTTGTATAATTTTCTATAAGGTATTTACACTCTACCACTAGGATTAACTTAATTTTTTTTACTAGGGTAGTTAAAATTACTATTTCCTAAATGTAGATTTGTACCAACACAGGGTCGTAAGAGAGCATTCGCTTGCACATTTCTAGCAGTACAAAATGTATTATAGTTAGGCCTACTTCTTAAAAATATTTTAGGTACAACGTATCTTAGTTCTCGTTCAGGCTAGCTACCACTCTGCATTGTAAATTATTGTATGAATTCTTTATTTAACTTCAATTTTTTGCATAAATGTACATATTTATATTTCAAAGAAATATGTATATGTGGCTAGTAGATCCCACTAGACTAATCTATCTTTTATAACAACATGTAGATACAACTACACAAATGTATTATTTGATAATAACATGTAAACACAATTATAAAAATGTATCATTTGATAATATCATTTAAATACAACTACACAATTGTTTCATTTGATAATCACATGTAAATACAATTCTAAAAATGTATTATTTGATAATAGCATTTAAATACAACTACACAATTGTTTCATTTGATAATCACATGTAAATATATCTACACAAATATATAATTTTATAATAACATGGAAATTACAATTTTATCTCAAATACAATTTATCATTTGTGGAAAATAATATAGCTAGCACAAAAAAGGAGAATTCTTTTAGATAAATAAATAAATAATAAAATTAATTTACATAAATATTCACTAGTGTGACTATTCTTACATACCTCGTGTTCTAGGAGCATTTCTCTTGATGCAATAATTGTGTACGTCATATTATAAGCTACATAAGTTTTCTGATTTTTTAGCACACAAATATTTTCTTTATCAGAGTATTGACTATTTATTACAATGCTATTGTACATTAAAGTATTGACAACTCCAGGATTTGGACACTGCAAGTCCCCTCAATCATTTTTTTTTTAAATTTGTATGATTGATTTAAGTTAGTCATTGTTGAATCAATGGTTAGATTTTCTTTACAATATATATATATATATATATTCCAAAATAGAGTAGAAAAAATATCCACCCAAGTATGTTAAAACCACCAGGTATTCTTTAACAATTGGAATGTCACTCTCTTCGTCATTAATATGCAAATCACTTTGGCTCCCATTTTACATTCTACATATTCTATTTGTCATTATATTTTATTGAATTAATATAAAAATTCAGATTTTAATAAAAGCTCTAGTTTTATGCTCGACTGTATTTGTAGCTTTTTTTCCACCTTCAAGTAATTGCATAATTTAAATATGATACTGAGATCCTGCCAACTCTCTATATAATCCTAAATCGCCGCTTATCCTATCTGATAGAAGAAATGACGAATACATTAACAATTATATATATAAACAAAGAAGGGACCTAACAAGCATAAGAGTGATATACAAGTTTAACAAATCAGTTTTTTTTAAATTTAAACAAGACGAAAAAATTACAAATGGTTCGACGAGATAATATACAAAACATTCCACTGTTTATTAATTCTGTCTTGCGGCTACTATACTTTAACCTAATGATCATATAAAAGAATAATAGTTAATAATACTTAATTCTAGAAAGTCCTAGTTTAAAGAGTTACAAGGTTGGTAGTTGAATGAGATAGCTAGCATGAGTTAACTCCATATTGCGTTAGAGTTACAAAGGTTAAGTTCCTAGAAGAGGAACTATAAGTTTACTATTAGTAAATGGAATGCTAAGAGGAATCTATACTGTAAAGATACTATGGCCGTTATATTCCTCATTAGTACTGCCAGGTATTTCAAAAGTACGAGTATATTTAAATATCAACACAAGTCTGAACACAAGACTATACACCAGCCAACAGTTAAACATTAACTAATTCAAGCGGTGACTGGTGACTGAAGGGGGCCGGACCAAATAAACAATACCACGTGGGCCACTACTCTGGAGACTGAACACCGTAGCAAGGTAAACCGATATAATGTTTTGAGACCCAATTAGGTCATGGGACAAAGTTCCTGATAACCTGATTTCCACAAATATTGGATATAAAGATTTAAACTAGCCCTAACATGGCCATACAGAATAGGGTGTCTGGTTATTGCCCAGGTCTATGTCTTATGGACATAGAAAAACAAGTCAAAAATTCTGACATACTAAACTAAGTCTTATGGACATACAAAATAATCACGAATACCCTATCTAAGCTTACTAGATTAAGTACTCATAGTAACAGACTTTACTTCATCTGTGGCGAGGAGGAGAGACCAACGCCTCAAACGTCGTGATCACCGTTTGCTTAGTTCACTGGCCCTTGGTTCACTTCTAGGTAGTTCATCTGATGAATCGTTACAATAGAATGCAAAATGTAAAGCGAGGGATGGCTGTTTTATACAATATGCACTGACGTATTAGGAAAGGAACGCCCACCAGGAAAAAAGGGGGAGGGGGGGATGAGTTTCCAGAATTTAACAGAGACAACTAGCGCTAGGAGAAGGCTGCTGAGCACAACACAAGGAAGCCACTCGTGATTACATCTAAGTCAGGCCATCGTGTAAGATATCCTTGTGTTGACCTCCAGGAACAGTCAGCTGGGGCACTTTCCTCAATTTTGGGCCTTTCCAGCAATACGATTTCATCGTGAGTTTACATCTCCCACACATTATTAGGATTTATTTTATTTTATTTATTTTATTTAATGGATGTATCGCTTCAATTCTTACTACCCGCCCCAATAAAATCAATTAATCTTAGGATCCCTACAATAGTATTGTTCGCTGTTGTAGTTCTTGTAGGCTAAGAAGAAATAATATAACCATGCTGGACAATATGTTTCACAACTCGTATCAAACCAATGTAAAATATATTATATCCACGTACTTACCATTTGAATATGCTGTCTCTAGAAACCTGCTAGGCTGAACGGCTCAAGTTTGTTTGTTTAGTTTGGGAACTGTGTGTCCCATATTCTTTCTGATCGAGTAGTCCCGTGGGTGCTTGGCTTATGTCTGGTAGTCAATCTCTCACGTTTATGTAAACTTTGTAATGTATTCGTCAACATTTAATTTTCTTTATAGTTTTAGATATCGTTTTCTGCGCATTACGAAACCTTTTGAACCATATCAAGGTGCCCATTAGGCCCTTATAATTTTTGTAACACATATAAATAATTACTCTGTAGTATTGTCTCATATAGACTGGTCTATCAATTTAGTGATAGATATCATGTTTCCTTTCAGTTTAAATACTCGCACAACTTATATTTGTAAAGTTGTTTACTTCGAGTATGATTTCCAACAGAACTCATTATGATATAATGAGACCATTTGTTGTCATCTGCGCTATTGTCATTTATTGAATAAAACTTCTCTTTGTTGAATTTACGTATTTTTACAGATTCCATTTTTTGTATATGTAGTTTATTTCCTCTCCCTTTATTACCTTATAATGGTCGGGGTAATAACGAGTCGTAGAGAGGGTGTAACATTATGAGAAAACTTATTGGTTGTAATGGTCAACATTATTACAATTAAACAGTTTGGTCCTCCGGGCTCATATAGCGAGTAAGTTTTTGTTTCTCCACAGCTCAAATAACAAATCATAATTAATTAAATATCGCCGTTTTTATTCAGTGCATGGAAAACAAGGTATACTTAGATCTTCAGATTTGTGTCTTGTCAAGAAACAAGTATCTTTAATTAAGTGAGTCCAGTTCAATTTAATCCCTTCCTTTATCTATTGTAACTAATCTTCCTCTTTTCCTTTCATTATAGCACGTTTCTATTATTGTAGTTTGCTTGTGTTTAAACGCTTTGTTATTTCAACATGGCCACAAGCACAGATATAAAGAGCCTTGTAGCAAGAAGGGGACAGGTCAAAGTTAAAGTCACAAGATTTAAAGCGTATTTTCAAACATTTGATATTCAACAAAGTTAATTAATTCAATTAAAACTGTGGCTATCAAAATTAGATCAGTGTTGGTCAGAATTCGATTCTTTGCAATCACAAATAGAATAGATCGATGACAGTGACTTACATTTAAATGAACGTGAACATTTTGAGAAAACGTATTTTGATTTAATGGCATCAGTTGAAGAATTTAGTCAAACACACTCCCATGACACCATTTCGACTACCACAACAATTTTACAAACAAATATATCGATCAAACTTCCAACTATAAATTTGCTTTTTTTTAGTGGAAGTTACGAAGATTGGTTACTATTTTTTGATGTGTTAAATCTACTTATACACAACAATGAGTCACTAACTGATACACAGAAATTTCACTATCTTCGGTCATCTTTGAAGGACGACGCAGCGTATATAATCCATTCTCTTGAACTTGAGTCAGCCAACTACACAGCAGCATGGAATTTAGTACAAGAACGGTTCTAAAACAAGAAAATAATGGTTTAGAAACACGTAAAGGTTCTCTTTGACTTACCAAAGGTGAAGAGAGAATCGCCTACTTCTTTGAGACAGTTATTAGATAGTACTCTAAGACACATTAGAGCTCTCAAGGCATTAAATCTACCCACTGATAGTTGGGACACATTAGTGATTCACTTACTTGGTTCCAAACTAGACACGACTACGTATCGTGATTGGCAATGCGTGGCGTCATCAGATCAGCTACCAGTAGTGTCTGACCTTACACTCTTTTTACAGTGTAGGTGTCAGGTACTTGAAGCTATTTCAACTAATCCTCTTCAAACTAGCAAACCACAAAATACAATGAATACACATAAGCCGTTTGGGAAAGTGAGTTCAAGCTCCAAACAATTTGAAAACCCGTGTTTAGTGTCACAGTATGCTGCATGTAATTTATGCAATGCTCAACATCCATTGTTTCATTGTGAACAGTTCTTGAAAATGTCTATTGAAGATAGGTTCAAACAGGTTAAAAAACTTAATTTATGTCTGAAATTCCTCAAGCCAGGTCATATATTAGGTCAATGTAAGTCAGGTTCTTTCAAAATGTGTGAAAAATCACAACATACTTTATTACACTTTCCTAAAAATGAAACAATGGATAGAAAATCAATATTTCTCAACAATGAAACTAATCAATGCATTGACCTCAACTTGCAGTCACTATACTCAGTGAATGTAGCTCATTCTTCAGGCAGTGTCAAAAAAAAAAGTCAGGTGGGTCTCTATAAAGCGTTGATTGACATTGTAGGTGCTAAAGGGACTTAAATTACTTGCAGAGCATTGTTGGACTCCAGATCTCAGTCAAACTTCATAACCGAGACATTGTGTCAGCGATTGTCTTAAATGAATCAAGGTTTTTACACATCTTACGGGTATAAATGCATCTACAAATGAAGCTACATATAAGGTCAACACATCCATCAAATTCAGATTCATTGCCTACAAATCGAATTTAGATTACATTGTTTTACCTAAAATTACGGAACAACTTCCAACCACACGTGTTGATCTTTCTTCTTGGACAATTTCATTAACAATTAATTACTTTAGCTGATCCTAAATTCTATGAGCCATGTAAAATCTATATTTTGCTTGTATCTGAGACCTTTTGGGATTTGATGTGCGTAGATCAAGTTAAACCTTCCAACTAATCACCCATCTTACAGAAAACAAATCTAGGTTGGATTGGAGCCGGGAAGAAATTTTGTGAATGTTCATTACCAACAACATTTTGTCATTTTCTTTCAACACACAATATTGATTTACAACTTCAGAAGTTTTGGGAGATTGAAGAATGTAATGCTACACACGACTACTCTGCTGATGACTTGAAATGTGAAAGAAACTGTTCAGAAAACATATCAAAGGACTTACGAGATTCAAGGGAGCTAGCTACAAAAAGATTTGATCAACTAGAGAAAAGGCTGGCTAGGCAACCTGAAATACATGAGAAATATTGTACATTCATGCGTGAATATGAACTTCTTGGGCACGTGAAAACATTTCAAGAGTAAGGAATTTGTTCACCATCAAGTTTGGAATATTATATTCCTCACCACCCAGTTTTTAAAACCTTGAGCGCAACGACCAATCTTCGCGTCGTATTCGATGCATCCGCAAAAACTAGTGATGGATAATCGTTGAATGATATTTTGATGGTTGGTCCAACTGTACAAGATGATCTATTTTCCATTATAATACGCTTCAGAACGCACACATTTGTGCTAACGGCAGATATTGAAAAAATGCACCGCCAAGTCAAAATGGATTCGTCCCAATTGCATTTACAGAAGATTATTTGGAGATAGAATCCTAGCATGCCTCATCAAGTGTATCGCTTGCTGACGGTAACATATGAAACAGCTTGTTCACCATATTTAGCAACACGAACTTTGCAACAATTGGCAATATACGAATAATACCACTATCCCAAGGCGTCAGAGGTGGTACCGAAGGACCTTTACGTGGTTGACCTCATGACAAGAGTGGACACCATTGAAGAGGCTGTGACCCTTCAAAATCAACTGATGGCACTTTTACAACGTGGCGGATTTCATTTAAGGAAATGGTGTGCTAATGAGGAAGAGCTGTTGGCCAACATTCCTCCAGAACATAAAAAGAGCAATCCGACTCTTCCAGTTGACCAAGATAGCACCATCAAGACCTTGGGTCTGCTGTGGGATCACAGGCGTGACACTTTTCAATACTCAGTTAACAACATGTTACAAAACGTAGCAACTCGAGTCACAAAACGAACAATTCTGTCTGTGACAGCTCATATTTTTGATCCATTGGGGTTGATTGTACATTCATCCTAAAGGCCAAGATTATCCTTCAAGAACTGTTGCAGCTAAAATTGGGTTGGGATAAATCGGTCACAATCAGTTTGCACTCAAGGTAGCAACAATGCCTTTTATCGCTCACAAGTCTAATACAATGGAAATCAGCAGAAGAATTCAAGCAGGTGACACAACCGTTCAATTGGAGATACACGGTTTTTCAGATGCATCGGAGTCTTCTTATGGATAATGTTTGTATTTAAGAAGCACAGACTCAAGAGGTTGCGGTACAATCAACCTTATTTGTTCTAAGTCCCGTGTAGCTCCACTAAAAAAAATATCGTTGCCAAGACTAGAATTATGTGAAGCATTAATATTAGCGGAACTTACCCTTCGTATCCTGGTAGCCCTTAACAAAAACATCACCAAATGTTTATACTGGACAGATTCAACTATTGTGTTAACATGGTTGGCATCACCGTCGTCAAATTGGAATACATTCGTGGCAAACAGAGTTGCCAAAATTCAAGAAACCACTGAAATTGAAAATTGGCGACATGTCAGAACGCACGAAAACCCTGCTGATCTTGTGTCTAGAGGTGTGTCAGCTGATCAGTTAGTTCACTCGAGTATATGGTGGCATGGTCCAGATTGGCTAATCCAGGATTCTAGCGTATGTATGGAACCTATTTTCTCTCTGGAAGTTCCAAATGAAAAGGTGCTAGAGAGGAGGAAGAATAACATCACGCTTGTCAACATAGTTCCGGACTGTGCGTTAATTGATAAATTCTCATCGCTTAACACACTTGTACACATTGTTTCATACTGTTTAAGATTCATTTACAACACCAGACATACTAACGAATCACGTCGAACAAGATCACTTGCAGGGAATGAAACCAAGTTATAACTAACTACCATAATTAAAACGGTGCAACAACAAAGGTTCCAGAAAGAACTTTCAAATTCAAGATCACGCCATAAAGTTAATCAAGGGAGCAAACTTTATTATCTGAACCCTTTTCTAGACAAAAATGGAATCATCAGGGTGGGCGGATGTTTACAAAAATCCAACCTAACACCAGATCAGAAGCATCCAATTGTGCTACCTCAGGGACACAAAATGATAGAATTAATAGCCAGCATCGAACACTTGAAACAACATCATGCTGGGCCACAAGCAATGCTTAGTGTGCTAAGACAAGTGTATTGGCCACTCAATGGTAGAAACTTATGCAGGAAGATTGTGCACAGTTGTATTAAATGTTTCAAGGCCAAGCCCAGAGGCGCACAACAAATTATGGGAGAATTTCCCAAGAGCAGAGTAGAATATTCTCGTCCAATTATGCATACAGTAATTGACTATGGTGGTCCAATACAAATACTACAGAGCAGAAGAAGAGCGAAGCAAATAAAGAGTTACATAGCTCTTTTCATATGCTTCGCTACCAAGGCTATTCACTTTGAATTATCGAGTGAATTAACTACAGGATCATTCTTAGCAGTCTTGCGAGGATTCATGGCATGGCGAGGAAAATTTGTTCATATTTATTCTGACAACGCGACCAATTTTGTCGGAGCAAACAATGAACTTCTGGAACTTCGCAATCTATTTATTTCTGATTGCCATCAAACGGAAGTGACATCCACTCTATCCAAATACAACATTGATTGGCATTTTATACCTCCACGAGTGCCACATTTCGTTGGATTATGGAAATCAGGAATTAGTCAGGTCAAATATCATCTGAACAGAATTTTGGGAAATGCCACGCTTACATATGAAGAGCTATACACGATTTTAACACAAGTAGAGGCGTGTCTAAACTCCCGTCCTTTAACACCACTGTCCAGTGATTCTCCCGACATTTTATGCAGTGCAGGGAATGTTTACAAATTTTTCATGATCTATGGTTGACAGCAGTATTTCAATTGTGTTTTTTGGTATATCATTGTTGTTGTGTTGTTTTTTTGTTGGGTATATAAGTTATAACGTTATTGGAGTGGTTGCAAATCTTTTATTTGTATATTATGAGTAGCTTTATTAATAATTGTAATGGTCAACATTATTACAAGTAAATACCATGAGTGGTTTGTCGGAAAGCCTGTTGTGTTTCCTTTGAAAAGCCACCTGTTACAATTAATTTTTACCATTTTTCTAGTCAATTAAAAACTCTATTTAAAAAATAAAATCATTAGACTCTTTATAGGTCAAAGGTTTTACATACTCATTTCTTTGATGAACACCATAAACACATAATTGAAATGAAAATAGCTGTGTCAGAATATTGTGAAATTTTATACGTGTGTTCAAGTTCTTTTAGGCCTTGTATCACAAAGTTATTAAAGATTCTCAAAACAAGTTCCACATTCTGCCTCCTTAAATTTGTAGTATATAAGGATTTAAGAGAAATATTTTAAGCATAAGTTAAAATAAAATTACTCTCAATATGGTGCAATTTCACCAAAGACAAATATGAATCAGTTTTATACTGACCTTGGGGACCTCGAGGTCTAAGGATAAGGTGTCAGACTTCTGTTCTGAGAGTTCGGGTTTCAATCCTCGATGCCGGTACATATTTATCTGATTACCAAACCCTTCCTTTACCTCTGACAAGACGTGTATTACTCACAACATGTGAATGTGTGGAGTGCCAGGCCTCTACAATGGTATACCTGTTCTTGAGTATCGGCCTAAGCTCCTAGTAATTAGGCCTATTTTGTGATGATCTGTACACAGATTTTTCTGATGGGATGTTAGGGGATTCACTGTTTATTTAAGGCAAAATAATTTGTTACCAGCCTTATTATAAGCAACTTAACTTTCCACGTGAGGTGCGCAACTTGTAGGTATTAGACCCCAAATGGCGACTTGTCTCAATTTGTCTTTGCTTGTGTCTGCAGGGTTATTATGACCATTTGACGCTAAGTTAGATGTTACCTCTAGTTTTCTTCCCTTTGGAGGAAAATATAGCGTTTGGGTTATTATGACCACCACACTTTGTATCGACCGCTAATTTTAGCTTCGACTTTGCTTCTAGCATGAACGCACAGAATAAAATCAGTTTGCGTCAATAGTTGGCAGTTCTTTCTCAAAGAATATTACCTATTAAGAAATAATATGCTTGAAATTAGGTGGATTTATTTCAAGAATGCTGGCATTCATGGCTAAACATTATTCATACAATTTTATTTTCCCAAACAGCTGATCACAAGTCACATTTGTAACGATGTTATAACGAATAACAACATCTAACGCATACCACCCAGTAATATGGAACTACAACACTCACCAACACCGGCCTGGCTTCTCTCCGTCTGATGGAGCACTAACACACACTAAGACATCATCTCCCGTGGCTTGAACAATTTCGACTGAAACTAGACGTTGGTCAGCGCCTCGCTCTTTATCGAAGCCCGGCCCACAACAAACAAGGACTTAACTTGACCAAGATCGTTTCCGGTTCCACCATCTGGGATGTTCTGTAAGCTTCGAGTAGTTACTGGACGGAGCGCTAGTCTTCTCCCTTCCTTTTATTCTTTGTTTCCGCCCTGCTTTCCCCCTCCTCTGAGAACTAGTGTAGGTTGTATCTACTATATAATAGCTTGTATTGTTTACCTCGACACTCACTGTACCACTGGCTTGCACCAAGGTTGAGGGCGCCGATATAAACTAGGGCTAGGAAACCTTATTCAAAATTTCTGTTCGGATATAAATGATGGGGAGGGATACCTTTCAAAATTATTGTTTGGGCTTTCTTTATTATATTTCATAGATGGGTTTTCTGGTGGGGTTTGACGCGGATGAACCGCGAGTCAATTATATTAGTTTTTAAGGGGAATCCACGATTTACGTTAGTACTGTTTGTGTACTTGTGGCGCGCTCTCATTTCCACTTAGTTCAGCTAAGTGATTTCATCGATATTTTTACGAGTTTCAGGGAGGTTATTAAAATAAAGTATGGGTGCTTTAATAGCGTAAATTATTGTATATTTATTTAATTCAAATTAGGTTATCATGTTAGGTTGTATAGTTTCTAACGGCGGTTTCGGCAATTGTTGAAACTTATATATCATAGATTTAACCGCTTTATCTTACTATCCTTGTGTCTGCTTTGACAGAATACATTATATATATATATATATTTATATATATATATATATATTTAAAGTAAATTTTATGGCTTCGCTATTTCATATATATAGTTTGTCGATAATCTCTATCTTAAGTAATATTATGTATATTTATGATTAAGTTTAATCATATTGAATTGATGTTTATTGTCAGACTACAAATTGGCTCTCTATGCCATTGTTGAGATATATGTTGTATCTTCATTACCTTTATACCTGACTTAATTCAAAATAAAACTATGTTTTCTCTTGTGACCCCTTGGTTGTTCTTTATACACGCTTCCGATTATATGTGGGTGTCACACATTATTTGCAAGAAAGATTTAACCTAGCTTAATCTAATAAATCGCTTGCATCCTTTTGTTTGCCTACGGTTAGAAAAGAAAAATCATAGATTTACACTATTCATTACACAAAACATATTTTAGTTAAAAATCGTGATCTGAAATATGCATTCAAATAGCAATGTCACACGGCGAAATGAATTATTATGAGAAGTTGGCCAGTAAAGAAACTTTTTTTTATGTAATACGTATGCTTTACGACCCAATGCTTTATTATTCATATATGTTTGTTGATACTGGAACAAGTGTAATATGTTGTGTGAATATATTAGAAGGGTGACCTGGCGGTCTAGGGGTAAGGTGTCGGACTTCTATACTGGCGGCCGGGGTTCAATCCTCGGTCCCGGCACAGACTTATCTGATTACCAAACCCTTCCTTCACCTCTGACAAGACATCTTGTGAATGTGAGGAATGCCAGGCCTCCACCGTGGTTCGGATTCCACGTTAAACTGTAGGTCCTTCATTTCATCTCACAATCACCCTACCATTACACATTAGCGTAAGTGCGTACAACCCGAACGGGTAGTAAGACGCGGTGCTAATAGTAATAATAATAAGATATTAGAACATAAAACTAGTTAGTTAAAGTTGAAGAAAGCGTTCAATAACTGCCAGAAATAGTATTTACACTGAATATTCTCGACAGCTTGATGTCAAAACATTGGGCATTTATACCCAGTCGGCCTACTAAGTTAGCAACAAAGTGAACGAGAGGGTGGTTTGGATGGTTAAAAATAATAAAGAGCCTATTTTATATAAAGGGAATTCTTGAGACTTTAGTTAAGTGATTATGAATATAAGGATATTATATTTATGTATAATCAGTTGATTGCAATTTATTCCCTTCAGGATAAGTGGATCTAACTACTAATTATCGGTTTCAGATCAACTTAATAAGGCTTTTATAAATAAAAAAAACCTAGGTCTAAACCAAACCGCATGTAAACATTAAGCTCGGGCCTATTTTGGTTATTTCCAGTCTTGGCTGCAATATTTCATAGGCCTAAAACACACATTGATGTGGAAAGTATATTACTACTGTATGTACGATTCAGTTTCAATAGGCTTACATTATTAAAGTTTTGTTGAGGCATCTTGAACAGATTAGGCCTACCTTTTTATTATCTTGTAAACGGGTCGGTTTTACCCTAATATGGTATACTTAAATTATAAAGGTTGAGTTATAGAATTCGGATTTGTTTAGAGGGAGAGTGGGAAAACCTTTAGAAAAATAAAACCACTCATCACACCAAAATAAGATTCAAATACCAACCTCCACACTATTGAAATTTAGATCAAAGAGACTAACGTCTTGGTCAATGTTGTCCCATGAGGTGGGTCAACAAACTACTAACATCCCAAATATACACCAGTATATATCTTTTCGATGTAGGGAGCCCCATTTTATTTTTCTTCTCTGATAATTTGCTACCGTGGCCAGTTGACATCCCGGAGTGCTCGATAGCTCCAGCCCAGCATCACGCTTGTTTCCAAGCGAGCAGGGCTGTTCGAGTAAGTAAATAATTCCGACGTCTAATCTGTATACACTTACCTTCTTTCTCCCCTAGCCGGTATTCCAGTCATCCCTGGTTCATCAGCGATATTTATCACTGGTATCCCCGAGACGCCTTTCCTCAGAGTCCATAAAAATAGAGTCCACCCTCCCTTTTATTACACTTTCTGTGGTTTGTTCACCAGTTTGGTAACGTCTCGTCTAAGTCTGATGTTTCTACTCCATCTCCGTCTCGATCGTCTTCACTCGTCACTTCTTCCTCAGTTGTTTCTTTCTGTCTCTTTTGTCTCAAGTCTTAGTTCTGTCTTTGTCTTATTTCTTTTAGTTAATCCCTATGTCTGTCCCTTTCTGCTTTCGATACCCTGACCATTATCTCATCGAAGTAGCTCCACCGGTCCACATCCCTAAATATATGGTATATAGCAGTGGTTCCCAAAGTGGGTAGTACCGCCCCCTTGGGGGCTGCGGGATTGTACAGTGGGGCGCTAAGTTGAAAGGGGGCGGTAAGGGGGCGATAATAGGCAAAAAGGTGTTAGAGGGGCGCTCAAGCTGGTATTTTCAGAATGTGTTGTTTATTTATATTTGACTGACCAGCAAAATACATTCTTTGCTTCAAGTTTCTTCCTCCCTTTCCAAGGTCATGTTGCGCGCGTATAACCTCCATTCTCTAGGCCACGTCATGCGTTCTCACCCACTCCCCAAGACTACGTCACACGTTCTCCCGCCCTTCTTGAGGGCGCGTCACCAAAGCTATTCAGACCAGTTTATCACATTTTGAGAAAGTGTTGTGCTGTGTTCTTGTTTCTTTGTTGTCTCCTCAAGATTTTACTGGTAAGTCCTGAACAAAATAGTAATTGAGTGTGATACTTATTTTCCTGTGTTTTCAATTATTCAACATGTTGATTATGAATTGAGATTAGAAGCTATTATTTTTGTTGCAACCTATTCAATATTAAAAGTGTTAATGAAAGTTATATGGGGATATAAAGGAATTAAAATTAAATTCAGTGCCGATGCCTAATCTAGAGCTCAATTTTGAATTTAATATTCACTTACAAAATGTGTACATAGATAATTGTGTAGCAAAATCATTTTAAAAAGGTATATAAAAAACTAAAATAAATGTAACTCTGAATTAATCTTTTTTTTTCCACGTTAATAATTATTCATACATCTATTATTGAAACAAAATTTAATGTTATGGCTGTAAATTTCTGAAGGAAGCAACAGAAAAACACTTTTTTAAATATAGGGCTACAATCTTTTTTTGTTTTAGATTAGAAATGGCAGAAGCAGAAAAATCAAAAAAGAAATGTAGACAATATAGTTTGGAATATCTTAAGTATGGATTTATACCTGCATCGACAAACCAGCAGCTGCCAATGTGCCTGTTATGTGAAAAGGTATTTTCTAATGAGGCCATGAAGCCTTCCAGACTCATTGAACATTTAAAGAAGGTACATCCTGACAAGGCAGATAAGAATTTAACTTTTTTTCAATCACTTCGTGAAAAGTTTCAAAAGCGGCCAACATTGTTAAACATGATTCGCAATAGTTCACAACAACAAAGTGATGGTTTGCGTGCATCATACAACATTTCATTGTTGATTGCTAAGTCTGGAAAGCCCCATACAATTGGTGAAGAACTCATCCTTCCAGCGGTTAGTGAGGTTCTGAATACCGTTCTGCACAAGCCACCACATGATATAATTAAGATGATTCCTCTCAGCAACAATTCAATACAAAGACGCATAGATGAAATGGCTGAGAGTGTGGAAGATCTACTGTGCAACACACTAAGGACAACAGAATTTGCATTACAGCTGGACGAGTCAACTTTGCCAGGCAATGAATCTTTACTTCTAGCTTATGTGCGTTTTATAAAAGACGAGAGTTTGGCTCAAGAGTTGTTATTTGCAAGGCAACTAAAAACCGATACTAAAGGAGAGTCAATATTTCATGTTGTTGAGGAGTTTTTCAAAGAAAAGGAAATTCCACTTACTAACATACTTGCTTGTGCAACTGATGGAGCACCATCAATGACTGGTCGCTACCGTGGGTGTGTCGCTTAATTGAAAAAATCAGTGCCAAATATTTTGACCATTCACTGTGTCATTCATCGCCAACATCTGGCTGCAAAGAATCTCACTGGACGCCTACACAATTCATTAAACACTGTTATTACTGCAGTGAATAAAATTAAAGCACATGCTCTCAATGATCGACTATTCCGGGAGCTCTGTTCTGAGAATGAGGAAGACTTTGAACGTTTGTTGTTTCACACTGAAGTTCGTTGGCTATCTAAAGGAAACTGTTTGAGACGCTTTTACAACCTTTTTGACACTGTTGTGGAATATTTTGAAGACACGAATGCTTTGCTCAGTAATGAACTCAAAGAAATCAAACATGACATTGCTTATTTGTCTGAGCTATTTGCAAAGTTCAATGAAATGAATTTGCAGTTGCAAGGCAATGACACCAATCTTATTAAAGCCAAATCTGTCGTATCTACATTTATTGCAAAATTAACTATACTGAAGCGCAATATAGGCCGTCGCGAGCTATACCAATTTCCGAGCTTGTCTGAGCTAGAAAAGAAAGTCGGAATACAAGATGACGATCTGCAAGTTTTTTGTGACCATTTGAATATGCTGCATGAAGATATGTCTGATCGATTCAAAGATCTTGTTATGATGGAAATTCCAGACTGGGTATTAAGTCCATTTTCAGATATTGAAGAAGTTGGAGCATTGGAGGAAGAACTAATTGAGCTACAAAATGACATTGAGTTGAAACCAAAGTTTAAGAAATCATACCAAGAGTTTTGGTTACAGAAGGAAATTCCTTATCGCTATCCTGCATTATGGAGAGTGGTTAAGAGGCTCCTGATTGCATTTCCAACATCGTATTTGGTGGAACGTGGTTTTAGTGTGGTCAGCCTACTTCTCTCCAAGCAAAGAAATCGACTCCAGATTACTAAGCGTGGTGATTTAAGATTCATGTTAAGTGACATTAAGCCAGACATTGGACAACTAGTATCATTTCATCAAGCTCATCCATCACATTAAGAATTTACACAATAGTGATGTACTCTACCTATTTACTAAATGTGGTATTTAATAATATGTAGTATTTAATAACTTTGAAAAGATTATCAATGGATCAAGCTAATCAATCACGTTTAATTAAATATACATAATATATTTTAATTTTAAATAAATATTCAATTAAAAATGGTTCCATCCTGGAATTTTATTGCTATTTTATTATGAGTATTGATTTTTTAGATTAAAGGATAGGGGGCACTGGGCATGAGTTTTTGGAACCAAGGGGGCAGTGACTCAAAAAAGTTTGGGAACCACTGGTATATAGCATTGGCCCGTATAGACATTAGTAGCTCTGCTCTTTCCCTTACTGTAAATATACATTCCAAGGTCACGTGTTCCAGTGTCACCTCTCCTCCGCAACAGCAACGACTAGTTTTACTCAAGTTCATCCTAAAGGGGAATGCTCGATATGGGCCATGCCCTGTGATATTGTGGACTAGCCCCTGAGAAGGTTGAAGATGCTTCATTCTCAGTCTTTCTTGTACTTTTGTAAATAACTAGAATGTCCTTATACCTTTGGTATTCTCTTCCCAGTCTGCTTGCCACTCCCGCAGGAGGATTTCTCTTATATCATCCTTGGTTTTTACACCTTTAGTTGTTAATGCTATTACTTTGTCTAACTTTTCTTTTCCAAGCCAATATCCAGTGGCCCTCTTTCGTACCTATAAGTCTAAGGGCCAGACACCTAGGGTGACAGACAATGAGTTTGTTGGTATAGTTTTGTAGGCCCCAGAAAGTATCGTATGAATTTCCCTCTGAAGGCCTCTGAGTTTCCTTTTAACTCTGTCCCCTCTCAGTTATTGAACCCATACTCCTGCTCCTGCTGCTATGGACACAAGCAAACCCTGATGGTATAGTCTATTCAGTTGTAAGGGCAGATGGAATATACGCTGCCCTATACTGAGTATCCCATTCATAATCCACAAGGCTCTTCCTCATACGTTGTCCATATGAGATAGGAAGCTATGCTTCTCGTCAAGAGTCACCCCCAGGTATCTAACCATTTTACTCCTTCTAATTGTTTGTTCTGCTATCTTAATTATAGGATCTCTCTTAAGCACTCCTATGAGCAGCATGTAGGTTGTCTTCACCGGCTCCATGCTGAGTCTTACTTTCCTACACCATTTATCAAAGCCATTCAGTACCTTAATACTTTTTTCTTCCAGTTTCCTCCTTGAACTTGCCTCCAGCCAAATTAACCACTCCCACCACATCAGGGAGTGCTTCACTCTCTAGCAACCCAGGCTCAAGACCAACGTCCCAAAATATAGGACCACTGACTGATCTTTGGGGGCATTCTTTTGTTATTTTTTTGCTTATTGTTACTACTGGGCATCTCTGGTTTGCATACCTGTACCTACAATAGCCCTTAAAGCTTCTGTAGAGACTCCCGAACAGTTTAGTTATCTTAATCTCTTGAATAAGCCTGGCCACCAAAGGTTATCAAATACACCTGAGATGTCCACAAATATCCCAATAATATATTTTGCCCTAGATTTTTCTACCAGGATAAAAGCAGCACAAATCGCATCCTCTGTAGACCTACCCTCCCTAAAGCCGTACTGTTGAGGGTGCATTACCACCTCCTCTCTATGTTTTGGCAGTCTATTACATAGAATTTCCTCTCCGCAGTTTTTCACATACATTCATCAAACATATCGGTCTGTATGACTTCTGGAGTTGTGGGTCTTTTGTAGTATGTCATGTATATAATATGACATCTAAAATCAAACTCAAATCAATCAAAATTCCATAAAGACAATTAAAACAAGATAACCGGTATAATCTATTCCAATATGATATGGCAGGAGGTGACTTACTCTGTTGCCGTGAAACGCCGAAGCGTCGAGGAACATTGACCCAGCGGACCATTTCGGTATCGTGAGCATTTTCACGTCTTGATCGAAGG
The DNA here is from genome assembly GCA_902141385.1 of Timema californicum. Lineage (NCBI taxonomy): Eukaryota > Metazoa > Arthropoda > Insecta > Phasmatodea > Timematidae > Timema > Timema californicum. Next base: position 75,195 of record CABFOW010001304.1, on the reverse strand, counting down.
GCACACGTCGAAGAAAATAAATATTAATGTATCTGCTCGCCACGCCTGCTGACAGAGCTAGTGAGGAAGTAGATTTATTTCGCAACCCCGACCCTCCTCCTTCCCCCCTTAGATCACATGTTGTGGTCCGAGGCATTTCTGTTGCTATATAACAGATTCCCAATGGATCACATTTTTGTATTCCATTGTATTTATTCACCGGAGGAGGAACTACTCCATACAAGCTCAGCACCGAAGACTACTGGTGGCCACGATGTGTCAGAGGTCAGTATCACCACTGCGTCGCAGAGGAAGCCTCTTCTGAGAATATTAAGTATTATGTCAGAATGTCTGACGTTGCTATTTATTTCCCTCTGATATAGTTTTATGTATTAGAATGTTTTGCTTTATTTTCAATGCCGATTAGACATTAAGTATTATTCCAGAATATCTATCATTTCTACCTATGTCCCTAAGACATAGTTTTGTGTATTAGAATGTCTTGCTTTACCTTCTATGTCCACCGGACATAGTGTATTGTGTTAGAGTGTCTAAATTTTTTCTATGTCCATCAGACATGGTTTCTTTAGTCAAGATGTCTAACATTATTTTCTATATCGATCAGATATAGTTTCTTTAGTCAGATTGTCTGACGATTATTTCCTTATGCCCATTAGGCATAGTTTAAATACGAGAGCTCTATTCTCTACCTATGTATAGGACCAGATGATTGAGTATACTGAGTCCGTGAATTTGAGTTCCTTTTCCTAAGTCCTTAAGACATTGTTATATTTTTATGACACCCTAAACGATATGGTCTCGTTTGTAATCTCCTTATGGCTACAATAATGTCACCTAATATTTTCTTCTTGGACCTAGTTAGGTCAGTGACTGGTTGCAGTCACGATTGCACTATTTTTTTGTGACGCTATTTACGGTTCGCAACCTGTGGGAGCACTACTAGATTGAAGTAGTGGCCCGCGAGGACAATGCTTTCTTCTCAGCCCCTTCAGGCGTCATGTTTATATAAGTGCTCAAAGATGGTTTGTTCTAGCTATTGTATGCCATAGTAAGGGGTATATGTATAAATTTACTATTGATTGCTCTGGCAATACTCATTAGGAAACGACTGGCCGTAGTATAATACTCTGTAGATGCCTGATAGTTAATCATATATTGTTTGTAAAATAGAAGCTACTCTTATTGGATAATATTCTTTGGTTTTTCGTAACTTTCCATGAGGGTTAATAGAAGCTAGCTAGCTTAAATAGGTTAATATTCTTCTTAGTAACTATAAAAATATAATATTTGATGCTATGTTTTTATTTTCAATTGTTTCACCATTATTTATGATTACAACTCTCAGGAATTTGTCTGGTATTAGCCTGGATAGATTATCTTCTTTATATTTCCTTAAACTAATTCCCCTTTCTTACTGTTGCCGAGTTGTGGCAGATTATTCAAACTAATATCCCTATTTCGAGAGTTATTTAACTACACTAAATGTTCTATCTAACTAGTGTTGATATTAGTTATATTCATAGTGATTTAGTAAGGAGAAATATAATAATAATTATTCAAAGGAACGCCCAATAAACAATAACAAAAGGATATGATTAAAAATGAAAAGTTAATAAATTTTATGAAATATAAGGTAAAAGTTAAGACCGCATGAAATTTAATAGCAAAAAAACATATTGAGTTTATAAGAAAAGAACCTTTAGAAAATTAAATTAAATACAGAAATGACAAGTCTGAATATAATATTTGTTACATCAAATAGAAGCGAAGATAGATTAAACAACAGAATAATAGTAAGACTATAAATAATGAAAACTTTATAACTTTATAAATCCTATTAAAGAATGGGAAATGGAGTAGAAAAAGAACAATAGGGTTAAAATACAGGAAACATATTAAAATTAGAACAAGAACACAATACAAATGAAAAATCACATATTCTAAGGTTACAGATTAATGATTAAAACATTATAAAGAAAGATATATTAGGTTTAGTAATGAATTAAAATAATTAACATTTCTAATTCATCACTAATCCTAATATATCTTACTTTCTCATCTACTAATTATAAAATAAAGTATAAATTCATTATATTGATTTTAATTTCGTTTCTTATCTTGGTTCGCCCATGGTGATGTCATGTGATGGCATCACTAAACCAGAACTGGCCAAGGTAAGTGCTCATTAGCCTCAAGGTTTATTCCTGGAATATTGAAATAAGGAAAAAAAAAGAAAAGTGTGATAAAAAATAATCTTTACAACATCTGCAGTCGAGATTTCATCCGGAGTGAGACGGAGTCAGTTACTTAGCCGCGAGCTGTCCTCTTATTAAGTGAAGTCTCTTCTTTCTCGGCTGAGCCATTAGCAAAATCGTGGGAATTAAGAAACACAGCAGTGGAAAGTAGCCATATTAATTATTGTGTTTGTGATTATCGTGATATTTCTATAATTATTGGGTTTTTGAGATGAAATCTGTCGAGTTGGCAGTTTGTGTTGTTATTGCCTTTGCGTGTTTAGTCGATTGTAACAGAGGTGAGTTCGAGATCGTCCGACTAACGTGGATCGGATCGAACAATTACTCCTAAATTTCAGGTCGCACACAAAGTTGATTGTCTTGGTGTCAATCAGAGAAGCTAATGAGCTTATCTTCCAAGGCGTCATGTTCCTAAGTAATTACATATATAAATATATATATATAATTTTTGAATTATCCATTAATCATTAATATATCCTGATTAAAAAAAAGGTATTGAGAAAAAACAAACAAACCATTCCACATTATTTTATGTTGACATATTTGATATATCTTTGCTTAAAAATTTATGTGTTTTACTTCATAATTGGAATTAAAATACTGTTTGGAAGCTATTTTAAAAATGATTATATGTAAGAGTTTCTAATATATATTTAGTAAGATATTTCAAAAAATTTCACCATACATTGAAGTTTTATTATTTCTTCGAAATGTTTTGAAGATACGTAGTTAAACGTAAATGTCAAAGTAAAAGTCAAGGATATTTTAACTTGGATTTAAACTTTCATTTCGAAGGTTTGCACACCCAAAAATTACGTTAAAATTTATTATGACATGGTTCCCGATGTAATATTAAAGTGGTGGAGGTCTTAAAAAAAATTTCTAAGGTTTATTTTAGAACTAAAATCACAAAAAGATTCAATTATTAATGAAGTTCCCCCCAAACCTTTTAATTTGGACATGCAAGAAATTTGACCTTGAGGGCTTTTCACCCGAGCACGATTCATGCCAAGACTTGTACAAATTACTTTAGATTAGCCTGACTTACACGGCCAATTATAAGTAGTTGACAGTGGAAGTTTACCTAATTTATGTTAAACATAACTACCATGGAAAGAGATGTCTCCCTAGAATGTACATTCTTACAATATAAAAAATAGATGTTTTGCGTCAGGTACAAACTTTGTGAGACTAATATCCAAATTAATAGAATAAATAATCTAAGGTAAATAACATATTTTAATGTTTATATTAGCTTTTTTATATACCTAATACACACTTGATATACTAGACAGTGTCGTAGTCAGGGATTGTTGTTACAACTGTGATAGTATATTTACAAAAACTTTAGTTCGTTCTTGGCCACTCCTAATACGGATTGTATTAAATTGAAGTTTAGGCTTGCATACAGGACGTACACTAGGTGAACCTAGGCAGTCACTTAGGGCACAAAGGTCTTAGGGGTACATCTGGATTTAAAAAGTATATTTTTTATTGTTTAGAAATATACGTTTAAATTAAATTAGATAATAATTATTTTTAAATAAATAACATCAACATTATATTTTATTTTAGAAAAAAATTGATAAACAACATAATCACGTTTAAGGTTCAATGACCTTCAAGGTCACTTTATCGATGAATAACTTCGATATTTAAATAAAATATTTCGAACATATTAAGAGAAAGTGAAGGGAAGAAGAGATAACATTTTTGAACACATTGATTAAGAGGAAGGGGTGGAAAGGGGTTTACCACTTATTCCAATTTATTTATGTTTTTTTAATATTTGGATTTTTTTGTACAGTATTTTGGCACGCTTTTATTTTGCATCACGTAAGAAGGTATAATTTATTTATTTTACATAAAATAACTGGGGTGGAAATTTTAAGGTTCGCCTAAGCTGAATGAAACCCTTGCGCCTGCCCTGCCTACATAAGTATAGTCAAAGTGATAATAGTAACTTATTTTATGATAAGAAATTAAGGCAAGAATTCCCTCAACTATATTGTCACTATTGCTAGATAGTAATACCACAACACAAAGGGATTGTCGACACTGGTTGTAATCTCTCAACCCTCAGCCTCAAGCCCTTCACTTTCTGGCTGACCGTAGCCATGATCACCTTCATCACCCTCCCTACCACTAAACCCTGACATGGTTCTCTGACCTGACGTCATGTGACCAAAAATTTAACAACGACTTTATATCTACTTGATATTATGTGATAGACAACTTGACAATGACCTGTCGACATATGACTAACGGCTTGTCGATGTCCTAACGATAGGCAATTCGACCTCGTAACGTTAAATTACCTCGGCACAATCTCAAATACAACACACTTTTCCTCCTTTAAGCAAATGCTGATGCAGATTAGATTCCGCTTTTCATGCTTATATACTTTTTAAAACACTGATGGATTATGGGAAGAATGGATTAACGCGAATAAAATAATGTACATTTCAAATGGGTTCATTAGAATTATATTATAAGATGCATAAATCCCAGAATTGTTTGAGGCATCGAACCCTAGCTATTTGACGTAGGCCTTCTGTCCTTTTCGTCTGAGAGTCTTCTCTAAAAGGCAAACGTCCGGATGCGACATTTTTAAAAATCATCTTCTGAATGTAGAATCTTTCTAGGATAGGTTTACCCTTCATATATTCAAGTAATAAAGTTCTAGAATTCGTTCCGATTACCTTACGTGTATATATATATATATATGTTTATATGTATATATACATATATATGTTTATATATGCATATGTATGTTTATATATATGTATATACATATATATGTTTATATTACATTATAGAATTATCGACTCAGTTACAAGTAAGTTTAAGCCTGGTGATATACTTTATATCATGAATTATAAGGATATTTTTCTAAGGTATGTATAAACAAACTGTTCAATATACGTAAGACACACTTCGGTGGCTACATGGTCCTAGGTGCTACTTTCGTAATAGACTGGACTGCTGAAGACGGGGAGATCAAGGTTCAATCCCAGTTGGGTATACTTAGTGATGTTTTCCTAAATATTTATCCACTCTCCATCCGCGCAAATTTGGGTACACTTGATATGAAATTCAAACTTCTTAATCCCTAACACCCTAACACATTAGTGCAATTAGTTCATAGGTGTATAATCTGAACTGGTAGTAAGACGTGGCGCTATATACATATATATTATATATATGTATATAGCGCCACGTCTTACTACCAGTTCAGATTATACACCTATGAACTAATTGCACTAATGTGTTAGGGTGTTAGGGATTAAGAAGTTTGAATTTCATATCAAGTGTACCCAAATTTGCGCGGATGGAGAGTGGATAAATATTTAGGAAAACATCACTAAGTATACCCAACTGGGATTGAACCTTGATCTCCCCGTCTTCAGCAGTCCAGTCTATTACGAAAGTAGCACCTAGGACCATGTAGCCACCGAAGTGTGTCTTACGTATATTGAACAGTTTGTTGTACATCCCTTAGAAAAAACTTCCTTATACTTCCTGATACAAATTATATCACCAGGCTTAAACTTACTTTTAACTGAGTCGACAATTCTAGAATGTAAGTCAGCAGTATGTATAAGAATATCATCCTTAAAATCGATATGATTCATCTTAATAGTTGAGTATATCCGGAACATTTAATCATCCTAGAGTGATTAGAGCTTTGAAACATACATAATATCAATTTAACTTTAATATAATATAAGTATTTATTATATTATTTATTTTAATATAATTTTATATTCAATCAATTTAATATTTATCATAGTTCATTTATCATACCATGCATCATATTTAAATAAAATTAATTCATAATTCATGAATCATACTTATAATATATTTGTTTATCATTCATAAATCAAAGATTTTCTTCATACGTGATAAAGTAACGCATCATGCCTATTACACACTAGATAATAAATACTTCATTGATTAGTGCCATATATCATACCTATAAGATATTTGTTTGTATTTAATAGATTATAGATTATATCATATTTGATTAAAGACACATCATACTTATTACGCGTTTGATCACCCCTTATTAATCGATAATTCTTAGATATTTGATAATCTTTCATTTATCAAAGAGAGCGATTTAATACTTGCTAGAGTCATGCACCATAATAGGTAAATATTTTATCATCTTTCACTAAACATATCATGCTTCAGACTTACAAAGCGTTTGTACATCATTCATTGATTAGAGTTATGTATCGTAATTATAGGACATTTATTTTGATCATACCATTATCATATTGATAGAGTCATTTATCGTACTAACAATAGATTTTGCTACGTTCAAACTTTTACCTGTTTAATCGTAACTATCATTGATATTTGTTAATGCTTTAACATATTAAATTGGAATGCTCCTTGTAGTTGTTTAAACTAGACTGGACTTAATACAAATATATCACCCATTTAAGTGTATTTATTATAAGTAAAAGAAAACACACTGCAGGGTGAATTGATTCACCTATTGCCCGAGACACACTGCGTCCCTCAACCGACACTCGAAAACTGTGGAGAGCCTCCTCGCTTCAAACATGACAAAATGATTCCAATGGAAAATTCTCAAATATTGCTACTCCACTTACCACTTATATATTAATCAAAGCCTTGCTTGACTCCTAGTGTAATGACCTAGGCACTTGAGGTAGATTTCCCTATTCGGGTAGGGGGAGGGGGTTGGAGGCTGGTCCTCGCCTCTGACACAGGGCCGTATTCAAGAACTGGACTAGGTGGAGGATAAGTGAACCCTAGCTTGGGTATTCTTGCGTCATTATAGGTTAAAAAATGGTGCGATAGTGTGCTCGGGCCTTAACTATCGGTCCACTAAGCATTCATTAACGTTCTTGCATACCACCCATAGAGTGAAATATTGCCTATCTTAATCAAGCCATTAACATAGCTGTGCCGCTAGTGGGTCCCCTTCCCTCTCTTGTGGGCCGCACACACATTTCTCTCCAGCAGTCACCTTACATATTTACCCTGTCAATAGTTATTAAAAAATACATACACTACGATGAATATAAACTATCAATTTGACAATCGTTCATTGATTAGAGTCATACATCATACTTAGTATACATTAGGATTATCTATCATTGATCATACGAGGCGTCATCCTTATTTACGAGTCACACATCGTATTCGATCAGGCACATTGTTAATCATGTTCATCTCTGCATGCGGCAGCTTTCTTTCTATATGTCTGTGTTGTGAAATTAAAACCTAAAATGGTAAATCCTCTACACTACAATTGCTCCCTCATACCGTTGAAATAATACAACCTTTCTCCTAAAAGAGTATAAAAGCTGTACCATAAGATACTATACCCCCCTCTTCTTTAAATCTACTTTATCGTATCACCTTAGAGGAGGACTGGACTACTGGCCGATACGAGTGAACTCACCGAGGTTAAACTTGTACATTTCAGTCAATCCCCTTTTCCACAACTCATCTCTCCATCCCTCTCGTACACTTTCCTTACCACCATAGCCTCACCTTTGCAACGATGAATAACGTCTCTCCCTCTCATCGCCCTTGCATGTTGTAGTCAACCCTCTCATGATGATGCAACTCTTCTTTTCGTCCACAATACTAGTTTTCTGTGCTTGCTTTTATACCATTGAGCAGAATACCAACACCATTCGTGTGTTATTTATTCATTATAAATCATAATAATCCGATAATACACTGTTTTAAGTTTGCGTTGCAAAACACAATGGGTCAATATACATTTAATATATCATGCAAATTGATACGCCCCTGCATCAGATTCTTCTTTTTATTCATAGCGAACATGGAAATCAACCTTTAGGTGCTGCTACCCTTGACCCTGTACAACATTACACAGTGTAAATTAAACTCTTTAGTTCCAGTTAGACATAGTTACATATTTCCCTCCAGTATCGTCGGTCAATCGCCTTGACCTTCCACTTGTGTCATCCTCTTCAAAAATATCAGTGGCTAGAGTGGTGGCCTTGCTTATTGGAGCGAGCTTTGTTCCATCGGAGGAGAGAGTATATATAATAATATTGGAAGGAACAACAATCTTTGGTAACATTCAGGGGTTAAAGTACGTTTTCAGTTTAGTAGTAGCTCCGATGTTTACACAAGTCAGTGTATTGACCCATATTGTCAACTGTTTTCGTGTTGATCAGGTATAATAGTTGCCTCCGATGTTTAAACAAGTGAGTGTATTAACACATATTGACAACTGTTTTCGTGTTGATCAGGTATAATAGTTGCCCCCGATGTTTACACAAGTCAGTGTATTGACACATATTGTCAACTGTT
>CABFOW010001304.1:12584-56531 GCA_902141385.1 Timema californicum | reverse complement strand
TTATATTTCTAGGATATAATTGAGTTTATTTAAAACTAACGTGTATGAGATTATTTTGTAAGGTTCATATTTATTAGTAAAATTTTTATTTATAGAACGCGTAAGTGAGCACGTGGGCTAAGCGTCAGGTTCATCCGCACTGGTTTGTCAATGACACTGAGGTCAGGGTTTGCTTCCCGGCAGGGTGTACTTATGTTGAATGGGTATAGTCATGGACGGGAAATAAAATACGGGAAATTTTTGATTAAAAAATAATTCTTGGATATAATTGAAATGAGCACACTCTTATCAACGTAGTTGAATTAAGATATATCTTTGAAACACTTCTCACAACGCCTCCTGGCCCCCAAAATATTTATAAAAGAAAAAATGTATTAACAAAGACTAAATTTTTTTTTTCAAATCCTCTTCGGTGTAATCAGGGTATGGTTAATGGCCTCCATACCAGTCAGCCATAAGTCACGGACAGTAAATGTTGTTATTTTAGGATTGTAACGGTGACGGGGTTGTGAACTGCTTCGACTACTTTGCCATCCACCATTTTGGGGGGTTTGGCTGCGAGGATAACCTGGAGGAGAACTTCAAAGTCAAGCTCCAGAGCTGCCTGGAAGAGTTACAGGAGTCCGACGTCGACTACTCGTAACGACGTCAGGGGTTTCAGGCGAAGGAGGAATTTCAAGCTTAGTCTTGATTACACTTACAATAATGAAGGGCTCTTGAATAAAACCTGGGGGAAATGACTCTAGCAACGTGTCATATCCTGCCAGAGGATTCTCTGAATGTAATACTTATCCCGCTACAGGACTTAATATTGTGCAGTGGCACACCCAGAAATTTACTTTGGTGGGAGGCATATAATTTGTCAAAGATAATCTTTTTTTCCAGTGAGAATTTTAGGATCACTTTTAGTGTGTGTATCCCTTTTAAATATCAAGACGTAATCCTGCTTTTAAATCGACAGGATTTACTGGGCGAAGTGCTTACCCCACAACAGTACTTACTGAGTGTAGTAACAAATGTAATTTTAATAAAAAAAATGTAAATTTATCCAGAAATATTTAAAAAATTGTTGACATTTAAATAAATCCGCATGAATAATGCAACTAGTTATATTTTATTTTTTCACTATTACATTTAAAGCCATAGATATTGCCAGCTTGATGTGAGGAGTATGGACCAGAGAGGTAGTGTGTAAGTGCATTCACGTTTGCTTGGAGAGGGTAGAGGAAAACCACAGTGATACAACACACCTCAATGCACCCTAGCTAAGATTTAAACCTATAATTTACCGCAACCATCAAACCATACTAATGATGCTTTTGTCCCCGTTCCCACTTATCAAGCATTTTCAGTAATAGTTATAAAATGGATGCATTACAGCTCCCACTGGTTTAGTGGCTACTGTCCCGAAGATAATTTCTGCTGTAGCAATGTTTGACCTCACCACCTCAGCAGTGCTAGCTGAGTTGAGGTAGTGATTCACACGCCATTCTCTGGACCAGTAACTCAGGGCTCACTACCAACTAATACACTGACACAATAGGTTTTAGAATTAGTTCTTAGCCGTTTTCCATAAAAATTCTGGTATATTAATTTAAAATTCACCTTTTTAATCTTATGCTTTGATTGTTTAGTGTAAGTTTCAGATTGCCAAAATGGGCAGCAAGATGTATATAACTTAAAACAAATAAATTTGGCTACATAGATTAATGACTCTGAGGTTAGAAAATGTTCGGTAAGTAAGTAAATAAAGACTAAGCCCTATTTAAACTATTTCTTGTTCGAGTATCACTACAGTTTCAAAAAAATATCAAGAAAATGAAAATCAAAATGGTGCACAGATAATCAATCACCTTATAATATACTCCTGATTCACGGGTTTCTGGAGGCTTTATACAGTTGATAGCTATACATGAATCCATTCTGGCTTCAAAATTTGTAAGAATAAGTTAAACCTAAATTTCAACTATGCTAAACTGTATTTTTAAAAAAAAAAAAAGTAATGCGCCCTACAAGACTATACAAATAAATTCAACTTTGAAATGCTAAGAATACACGTAAATAGCTAAACCAACATTAATGTAAGCCCACAGGAAGCTTTTGCTAAGTGTAGTTAATATACTTCTCCATTCTCTTGTAAAGTAGTATTTTGAATTGAGCTTGATCTGACATCTAACTACTCAATCATTAAGTTTGTTAGGTACACTTTGACACATGTAAGTGCTGAATGTAACGAAGAGAGGCACAATATCGTAAGTAATAGGGACGCAGCACAAATAATAGGAGCCCTAACAGATCACACAACCTGGTATCAGGAATACAGAAGAACTTCCCTGACAAATAGCATAAGCGGGTATTAGGAACACAGAAGAGCTGCCCTAACAGATAATTCAAAATGGTATCAAGAATCTAAGATCTGCCCTTACAGATCACACAAGCTAGTATCAGGAACACAAAAAAAACTTCCCTGACAAATAGCATAAGCTGGTATTAGGAGCACAGAAGAGCTGCCCTAACAGATACTACAAGATGGTATCAGGAACATAATATCTGCCCTAACAGATCACACAAGTTGGCCTCACGAATATCTATTAGCTGTCCTAACTGATAAAAAAAAGTTGGTATCATGAACACGGTACAGAAACGTTGTTTTGACAGATAGTACAGGCCGGTATCAGAAAAACAGAAAATATACCCTAGCAGATTCCACTTTCTGGTATCAGAAACATAGAAGTGCAACCATAGTAGATAAAATAATCTCCTGCCGTCCAGCCTGCCAGTTTCTGCACAGTGGTAATTTGTTTTTTTCTGCGCCAGATCGTTCCACTTATCTCGTAACCATAGTAGATAAACTAATCTCCTGCCGGCCAGCCTGCCAGTTTCTGCACAGTGGTAATTTGTTTTTTTCAGCGCCAGATCGTTCCACTTATCTCGGAGAGGAGGAAACTGTATCTCGTCAGCGCTGAATTGGACAGGCGGTGGGAGGTAGCGGCCTACACACAAAACCAATTGGCTCAGTTCGGACATTCGTCGTCATGGTCTCTTCTCGACAAGCCGTGGTGGTGGCCCTCACCGCTCTCTGTACCATCTTCATCGTTTCCCGAGGTGAGTGCCATTTTACGGAGGTAAAGGTCCTTCTGAGATGTACAGGTGTGCTCCCTAAGGTCATTACGGAATATCAAACGAACTAGAACTAAAGGAAGGGGGTCTTTTTATAGAAACTTCATCAACGTCCATTTGAATAAAGTGGATAAAGGGGTAAAAACCACACTGTGGAGCCCAAAATGCATCCTTGTGCCTCTGTTCTCTTGGACTGGATTAAATATGAATTATTTCTAGCCATTACATGAGATTCGGGCGTTACTCGGTTGGGAATGCATTTGGCCCGTTTTAATGTGGACCAATTTTCAGATGGAGGTAGTTCATTACTGACCCCTTCATGAGTAGTCTAACCTAAATCAACAATATTAGGAGAACCTGCCCCATGGTATAGTGGTCATTGCACCTGGCTATGGACCTAGGGTTCCCGGGTTCAATTCCTGGCTGGTGCCATGGGTAATTTTCCCGAAATGGGAGTTATCCCAACGGTTAAGATGGTTTGGTTAGTTAGTCTTAAGTTATATTTAAGACCATTACTGGTTCCACACATTCATAATCACTACCATCACATTATCTCATTTGTGGGTACAGCGTGTAGACAATATCTATTAGTATAGGCCTACTATGGACAACGTTCTGTGCAACCAGAGCAGATAAAAGTCTACATACTACAGGTGGCCAAAGTTGTTAGTATTATATCTCCCGGTCAAAGTTCTCATAAACTAAATAAAAAATGTTGTTGCTGAATAAGAGATCGAGGACTAGCCAATGGTGACTAATTATAGCAAGTGACGTATCTGACAGTTACTAAAACTTATTTAATATAATTATACGTCAAGTCATGTGATCTGTAGTTGCCAGTGACCACTAAGGCGTCAACATCCTCTTGTCTAAATTGCCGATGGTGGATTTTATTCCCAGCCGGTTATACTGAGGGTATTTCATCCTAAATGATGTCTCATTCTCCTTCCTAACAAATATAACAAATAAGAATATATCTACCCAGATGTGGTAGAGCTTTATTTGTGTAAAGGGAGCAAGCAAAATAATAAATAATTAAGGATTTGATTTCAAACGCCTCCCCCCCCCTCCCCCTTTCACTCTACCGTCTTCCCGGCAAATGTTTGAAAAATGGATGTCCCTAAAAGCTATTTAGAGTGGTCTTTCTCAAAAATTTCTGAAAAGATTATTTTTATAAACTATTTAGAGTAGTCTTCCCCATACATTTTTTGAAAATTAAATACTTCTTAAATATTTTTAAAGGGCTCCTCCTTCAGCAAATATTTAAAAAATATGACGTCTCTAGAAGATATTTTGGTTAGCTCTCGCCTTGAGTTTAAAAAATAAGTTATTAAATTATTCTTTAAGCCATTTAAAGTGATTGTCACCTAGGCATTTTTGAAATTTCTATGTGCTATTTAAAGAGATCCTCACCTTAATTTTTTCAGACAGTTAGAGGTCTCTATTAGCTATTTGAAATGGTCTTCTACAGCAATTTATAAAATGTATCTCTTTAGATGTTATTAGGAACCATCCTCCCATGGAAATATTTTTTAAAGTTGATGCTTTTTAAAGCTATATGTAGTGGTCCCTTCCTAGCATATTTTTGAAAATTGAATGCCTTTAGAATTTATTTGCAGTTTGATGCAAGCAAGTCTTTCAGTTTCATATTCGATAATACCAGAATGTGGGAAATACATTTAAAGGGAGGTTAATTTACTGCAATAATAGCTAATGACCTCCCATACAACAGCACGCTATAACTAATATTGAGTGGTACTTCTCCCAATTCTCAGTAGCTTTAATTTTTAAAGCTATTTAGAGTAGTCCGTTCTGAAAGCTTTTTTTAAAAAAAGTTGATGCTCCTAGAATCTATTTGTGTAAATGCATCAGCATCAACACACGATGTGTATGGGTATATACAGTAGGACTTCTGTAGTTTCCAAGGGGACTGGTCTAATTGTTTGTTAAAATTAATTCACTGGCCACATATTAGACACAATGTAAAATAAATTATTAAAAACAATTTTGAAAGAACCAACACAGCCCCACCTATGTTGACCCTGCTTTTACTAACTATATTTTATTATATATTTAAATTATATAATTATAATAATTTAATTTAGCTCTGTTAGTGCTGCGGTAAAATTGAATCATTGGAGAGCCAGATTAAAGGTGTTATTCAATATTTTACCATCTAGTTATGTGTTTTTAAATTATTTATCACCCTGAAAATTTTCAAAATTTATTAAAATTGAATATTTATGTTTGTTTGTAAAATAAATTAAATTGCTAACCCTCCATTGTTAAAGGTTTTAAAATAAGCTAACTATGTAGATGTTTCTAAAAAGAGAATACAAAAGAGTTTAACGCTAATGATTTCCCCGGCCCGGTGCAATTCCCCAATCTGACCTGGGAAACTGTGTGTTTAGAGGATCACACTGTTCCCCCTCCCCCAAATGATGATGATAACTGCTACCGTATGCAGGTCACGAGCAGAACTTCGAGCCACTCAGCAACCTGTGTCTGTTGTGTATCTGCGAGGCGACCTCAAACTGCAGCAAGGATTCCCTGGCAGCGTCTTGTGATGAGGGTGACGACACCTGTGGCCTATACGCCCTGACGCAGGCCTACTGGGAGGACGCTGGCAAGCTCAAGGTCCCAGATAATCCCCATGAGAGTGAAGAACAGAATAGCACCAAGCGTGAGTATCTGCAACCCTCCGCTGAATGGTCCAGATCAGTGCTCTTCTCCTCTAATCTCCCCCATCATACGAGGGGAAACTAAAAACTTACACACCCATTTCATAATAATAAATGAAAAAAATTGCTTGGTCAGATAATACTGAAAAAAACTAATGTCAAAGCAAATTTTGAATAACGAATATTTTTTTACATGATATTAGAAAACAAATACAAATTTTAAAAATCTAGATATGTCTCGTGGACTCGCACAGGACTCTTTGCGGACACCAGTTTGGGGACTTCTAGTCTAGATCAATAATCCCTTAGTGAAGGAAGGCATTCCCACATAAGCTCTATTTTCGTACTTAATTTGGTAATTAAAGTTGTAATGGAATAACGATGGAAACTATCCCAATGCAACCTGTGTAGTAGCTACAACGAAATGTACGACGCGCAATCTAAGTTGTAATGGAATAACGATGGAAACTATCCCAATGCAACCTGTGTAGTTGCTACAACGAAATGTACGACGCGCAATCGAGTGGTGATAGCTTACAACTCTGTTTTTTGTATTTTATTTTTTCTCCGCGTCTCAGTACCCTTTCGCCAATGGAATAAGGTTGAGGAAGATACAATTTCAGAGGAAATATACCCTCATTCTTGTGGAGGGAAAATGGAAAACAATTTAGGTAAAACCACCTTCAGGACCCACGACTGGGATTTGGACCCCAAACTCCTCGGCCACCGGTAATCTAGTTTAACACAAAAGTGAGTTTTAGATAGACTATGTGACCACTATTACGAGTCTGTAAATAGTTAATATCACCAACAAAACAAATATTTATTTCAGAAAATGGTGCATGCGTGGATAGATTAAAAGTTTAATGTAGGTGTATTTTGATATAAACGAACATATTTTTAATTTTTGAATATGATTAAAGAATACATCAACTATTTCTCTAAAAACCTCTTTTTCCAAACAAAAACATTATTTTTCACTTTTTTTTTCATAAATAAGAAAATCAGGTTGCTAATATGTGTCTGCTCATGCGTTTATACTTAAACATAGCCGAAAACTAAAACCAACACTATTACCAAATTACAGGTTTCCATGAAGATGACTATAGTTACTTGTTTCATCCAATCAACAGTTGTTGCATATATGTCGTAAGTTTAGTGGCATTATCTAAAACCCTTTTTTAAATGAAGATATAAAGATTTAATGAAATTCTATGGCACCCTTAACGGATATTCAAAAACGGTTGATATCATCATGTGAAAAACATCAAGCTTTATATTTTTAAATAAGTAATATTTGATTTATTTTTACCTAAAAAAAGTTTCGCTATAAAGCTGCAAAAACACTGACTTTTTCTCGCGTTCCCTTCAACCCTACCTTAATAAATAATGTATGAACCCTCCTTAGGTACTTTATTTCCTTGATACTTGTTGGAACCCTTAAGGGCAGGACAGAGAAGACTCTCATTAGAAGCGAGAGAGAGTTTTCAACTTGCGAATTTAATCGTTTCACTTACCATTCAATTATTTGTAAATATTGCTTCCTCACTCCAGTGAAACCATTCTTGTACAACTTATTTCAACGTTTCCCAACGTGGGTTACGTGAACCCCCAGGAGTACGTGCCAGGAAGTTTGGGGGTACGAGAAAATATCCGAATCATGGCGGAAAGAGCTACATCTGCCAGCAGTGTAAGATAAAAGATCAGTCAAGGGGAGGTTCGGGATTTATTCTAGATTTGACCTTTAGAAAATTATTTCAATTTCAAACATAAAATAGTTTTATAATTATTAATAGATAAATTAAATGTTAGTTTTATTGTAACCTTTGCTTGTTTAATGTAAGCTTATATTTCACCTTATTATTACATTGTTTTTAATCCCTTCATTAGATCATTTATTTTCAGTTGCAACAAATAAATTAAAAATAACTACTACTATAGTAATAAAACATTTTGTTAATATTAAGGGCACAATTTATGGAAATGGGTCGCCAAGGGGTACGCAAGCGAAAAAATGTTGGGGGCCGCTATATTATTTAATTATTTCTTAGGTTTATCTATTGTAGTTGTTGCTAGTGATTAATTTTTTATCTAAGGAGCCTTAGCTCAAATAATTATAGTAAAAATACTAACATAATAATTATCTTCTTTAAAATGTGTATCTTCAAAGCCTGACAATTTAATGTTTATGATACATTTTTAAAATACAATAATTCTAAAAAGTATCTACTCGGATGGTGGTTAATAATTTTAAGGAGTCAATCTTGCAAGATACTTAATTTCAGGTATTTGAGAGGTCAGGGTTTGAATCTTAACCAAGTGCTCTGGGAGGCATTTTCCCAAAATAGTTTCCCCCTCTTCCTCTATGCAAATGCGGGAACCATTCTTTTGAGTTGTACCTGCCTTAGCCATACCACATTAGTGTAAATATTCGAATAGCCTGGACGGGTAGTAAAACGTGGAGCACAAAAATAATTTTAAAAAGTACTCACAAAGTATATCTTACGACCGAGACTACGAAGGCCATTCTAATGACTGGCAGTTCGCCCCCTGCTTTAAAATAATCATGCAGGGGATAACTGTTGTCATTCGTACGAGCTTTACAGTTTAGGCCCTGAGTTATTAATGTTATGCGGCACGTCCTACCATTTATTTTATATTTATTTATTATTACGTTTAATACCAGCATTGATCATGAAGGGTTGATGGGGGGGAGGGGATCATCACCCAGAAGAGATTCTAACCTCTACTAACCTCACCCCTACCATCCCCAAACTAGGCCATTAGTGATCTCTGTTTTGAAACTCATTAAAAAACCTCCTTTTACTCCACTTGCTTTCATGGCACAGGCATAATATTTTTGAAGGCCAAACGGTCTAAGTCGTCATTATTGTGTTGGACTGGCCTGCTGAGAATGGGAATATCAGGGTTAAAACCCCAGTTGGGTCTATTGAGGGGGGGTTTATCCGAAATGGTTTTCCACTCTCCTTCCAGGCAATTGTGGGAAGATTCACTTTTAAAATGCTTCCTTTCTCATACCCACTTTATTATAATAATTATCATATATGCATATAGCCTGAACCGGTAGTAAGACACGGTGATATAAAAAAACACATCTGACACCATCGGGACATGAACTCATTGGCTTCTAATAACATTGCCGCATCCAGAAATTTTCTTTGAGGTGGGTATATTATCAGGGCTGCAGCAAAAAAGAAAGCTATATGATTGCGAGGGGGTTAGTGGAAGCGTGTCGTGGGAAACAACCCACTGCTAGGAGCCAAGAAAATGTGGGAATACTAAATACTTCTGGAGGCTATTTGGAAGTTCTTCCATGGTATCTGAGGGAAAATATTTTAACAATGTATGTGGTGTTACATGCAGATGTATCGAGGCTATTATTTCAGTACTTTTAAAACTTACTTTTTATAATGTGTTATTTTTAGAGAACTTTAAATGTGCACAGTAGTGTAGTCTTTTAAAATATCAAGTCTCTTAAAGTATTTCCTTTACATTCGACACATCATCAATGTTCCCTACAATTTACTTTATTATTGAAATTGTTTCCGGACCTGTGAAGGGCTAAATCTCCGCTTGTCCTCCTATGGGCGATTGGGTGCACCATTGTGGTGTACTAATGTAGAGTTGAGAGAGAACATAGAATACAGTAAAAACCAATAGCTTAGGACTTGATTATCTTTATCAGCAAAGTATATATTTAAATTTGAGTTTATAGTTAAAACATTTTAATACTATTTTATTATGTTTAGAATTTGAACTTTGCGCGCAAGAACCTCGCTGCGCTGAGGCTTCTGTACAGAACTACATGATCAGATATGCCCAGGTAGGTATATTAGTGACAAACTTTGTGCCAGTGTACTTATAGCTTGATTTTGGTAGGAAGAACAGTATCTGGTAGTTACTAAGTGTACTAAAACATTTTTAATATATAGACATCAAATCATATTATTTGTCACTTTTGATAGGTTGTATCAATAACTATAAAATAACACAAATAATATAGTAAAATTATATCAATGTTGGCCACAAATAAATATGTTTCGATTTTCTTAACTGTTCTATCAACCAAAATCAGTCTCTAACTACATTGTCATAAGTAAGTCACTCAATGCCAGCATTAGTACCGATATAAGCCACATAGCTACTTGGTCATAAGCGACCAGGTAATTCTATTAGTGTCATCATTAGTGCTTCTGTACATAATTACATGGTCATATACAAGAAGGTGTTTCTTAGTGCCATCATTAGTGTCACCGTGCATATCTACATGATCATATACATGAAGATGTCTCTTAGTGCCATCATTGGTGTCACTGTGCATAACTACATGATCATATACATGAAGGTGTTTCTTATTGCCATCATTGGTGTCACCATGCATATCTACATAATCATATACATGAAGGTAATTCTCTTAGTGCCATTCTTAGTGCCACTGTAAAAACTACAAAATTAAATCTTCTGAGGTAGGTTTCTTAGTGTTGCTTCACAAAACATGATCAGTATATGATAATAAAGGCCCAGGTAAGTCTCACAGTGCCAGATATTAGTGCTGTCTATCCTGTAGCTTTGGTAATGTAATGTGTCCCAGGACTGTAACGGGGACGGGAAGATCGACTGTTTCGACTACGCCTCCATCCACCGCCTGGGAGGTTTTGGGTGCCGTGGCACCCTGGACCAGGCGTACAGCGACAAGGTTCTGGCCTGCAGCCAGGCCGCCGCTGGACTACTCGCCAAGAGTGTAGGCTTCAATATCTAACTACTCCTATATCTGAATTGGAATTAATTTATGAGTTTTTTTAGTAGGGTTACCGTAATCGAGAAGATATTTTTATTCTTATATTTTTCGTTTTTATTTGTTTATAGTTCAGATTCCATAGTTTTTATTTTATAGCCAGAGCTCCAAGTATAGCTGGAGTGAAAAGTAAAGTTAATTATAATATACGAGACTACTATTGAGTTAAATACAGTAACTGGTTTTCATCAAGTAAATTTAGAATCATTAAATTGCTTACTCTTCCGTGGTTCACATATGAATTGTTTTAGGAGAATTAAAAACGTTGAAACATTGAAGCTTAACAGGTCCATTATTTTAATGGTAAATCACGGACTATGTTCTTTTGTTTTATTTTATTTTGCAAATATTGTTTATGAGAGATCTGGTAGTCTTAGTTAAATAGTTGATAAAGGTTTAATACATTTTTACCTTTAAAAAGCTTTGTGGTGATCTATATTGTGCTTTTGCAATATATTTGCAATTTACTAGGTTAAGTGTGATTAATATGAGAAAGACTTTAAAGAGAGAGAAAAGTGAAATGTAATAGTTTCACGTTTACCAAAGTTTGATTCATTATTGGGAAGGAAATTATTAAAATTTTATGTTTTAAGTTCAACACTAGGCAGTGATAGATACTATGCACTCTTCGTTTTAACTACTAAACTCTTTTCCTGAAGATGGAAATAAAATACCGAAACATATCAAATTGAAAAATTTCCCAGTCGGACATCAAACTGTTGATACAAAAGGAGTAAGAGACTCTAGCTGAGCTAAGGCTTTAGTATTAAATCCAAAATCATCTAATTTCACATAAAAATGTTGACTCTCTCTTCACTGCATGTTATTTAATGAACTTTACTTGACTTTTATCTATCAAATAATTTACTAAACATGTATTAACTATTTTATATTAGTTATATTAATTATAATAATATAATGTATTATTTGAAACTTGAAATATCTTTATATATGTTAACAAACTTTATGTGACAATTTTTAATATTTAATTTAGGATTAGCTTAAATGATATAATCAAATTATTTTACGTATTATTCTATTCAATTTTGTTGCTTAAATGTAGTAGCTTGACTTATCTATTTTCATGTTACTTTAATTTTAATTTTATTAATGTTATAAAAACCAATCACATTGTTCTCTATGAGAATAGTTTTTTAAACTTTTTTTCATCTTATTTTAACTGTCGGTATTTACATATTTCTTGAATTTGTTTTATCAATTTCAATTTCAATAATTTTTTTACCAATATAGAATCAAACTTTTGTCAACTGAAAATGATTAAACTTCACTTTTCTCTTTCAAAGTCTTTAACATATTAAATAAAGCTCCACACTTCATTAGTTTTTTAGAATATTTTTTAAAATGTTGAAATTTGATTGTTAATTAGTCTAGTTTCATAAAGTGTAGTTTCTATATTAATATTATTTCTCTTTTTAGAGAAATCCTGGGGGGCACTAATACTTCCCCGAATCCTGGAACAGAGACATCCAAACACACTACCTTCACGACATCAGTGAATTCCAGGTTACAACTGACTGGTTTTTTTCGGATGCGTGAATAAAAACCCGCGGTCTATTAGTCTTAACTCTTCAAGAGCTCTTTCTCCAGAGATACCCAAGATATTCCCCGTGGCTATTGGTTGCGCTAAGCTTGCAGGCCCACTCACATATCACCACCCGAGAATACAAGTGTTTTATCTCCAAATTTGTTAAATTTAAGATATTCGGTGTTATGTTTATTTAGAATGCACATGATTCCCTTGTGGTGAAATTGAGACCACTATATAATTAATTAAGAAGACACAAACTCGAGTTGTCATCTAGTAACATTGGTTCTACACACAAGGTCAAACTTCAATGATTTTTTTTACACAAAAGTGAAAAATGGACAGAGAACACTTGCATTCTCGGGTGACGATATCCTCTCAAACTCACGTCTCAACCAAGTGAGGTAATATAATCCTCAGCAAGGTTTGAGCTGGACTAGCTTAGATGTTAGATCATCAAAGCGTTAGACCAAAGGTCTCTGTTTTAGTTACCATGTAGTTAGTTGTTCAATCATATAAAATGTAGGCTACAAGCCAGGTTAATAATTAGATATGGATTCAGAATTATCAAAGCTAAGCACGAGTAAATGTAAATATTGCTCTTGAAGCTAGAGTGATCTAGTTCAAGAGGAAATTATACAGTTTTAATAAATTGATCATCAACAAATATTTTATTGTATTGATAAAATAAACATATTTTTATTTTAATAACAAACACTGACAAATATAAATTAAAACAAACTCAAAATTCCCACTTGAAAAATAAATGGTACGGAACTCTGTACGGAATTACTCGCTCTTTTGTTTAAAAATGAAGATATTTACACAAAGATCGAAATATATGTGAAACTAAATAATATACACTAGCAAAACCAAGTATAAATGGCACTATACTTAAGTAAAACCTTTTTTGAGTTGTTTTTTTACATTTTATAATTTTATCTTTAAAGAATTAAGTCCTCATTTTTATGTTTGGACCGATAAAAAAGATCAATGTTGGGTCCACAAGGGTCAACTCTTCGTATTGAAATTTCGACTCCAGTTAAAATTTCAACATTTTTTAGGTGTTGCACATCTTCAGGTCGTAGCATTGCTATTAAATTCCTCATTTATAAATTTTGACCAATTATATATATATACAATATATATTATGTTTATATATAAATATAATATATATAAATATAATATATATATTATGTTGACTGTTGAGTCAAAAATAAAAGAGATATTTCATTATTGTACAGACATTTCTCCTAAGAGGTTAATAGAAACATAACATAAGCCTTTGAGAGACTTACCTATATTTAATTACTCTATGACTTTATTATATTATTCCGTTAAAACTCAAGTAGTATCTCTGTACAACTAAAGCACACAAAATTGTATTAATATATTTGCCAAAATCTCAGAAACTATTGGTTTTATAAAAATATATTTCAAATAAACGTTTTTTTTTGTTTTTAATAGTGATACAATTTTGCAACGATAAGTGATTTAGTATCTTAATAGTTGCAGAGTAATGGAAATTTCTGCTTCTGTAAAGTATCCTAAAAGTCGTTTGAATGGGGAAATAATGATAGCCATTTTGTTTATAAGCTTAATCAGCGCCTATATACGAATTTTAACCAAAATCGTTTGAGCCGATTTTGAGAAAATAGATTTTTCTCTTTTCGCACTTAATTAAATTATTCCCAATTTTAGAGTTAAACAGACACACAAATAGACAGCATTGCAAATACCACATTTTATGATTCGGGGGGTCATGAGATGTTGACATCCATCAACATTTGGGTTAGATTTTTTTTTTTTTTACTGTTGCAATACTTTACCTTTAGTGTTCGAAAAGTTAATATAAATATTTTCGTATAGCTTGAAAGTTATTGGTTTAGTAAAAATAAGTTTCAAATAAAAGATTCGTTTTATAAATAGCTCTACATAGTTGCAATGATTATTAATTACATATTTCAAAGAGTTACAAGGAAATGATAAAATTATAATAATTTACGCATCACACCCAAGCCCTTAAATTAATTTTGTCAAACTATTGAGAATAGACATTTGGTTTGGAATATTTATAAATGTTTATAAATGAAATTCAATTATAATTGTTAGAGCCGATTTCGAGAAAATCGAATTGTTCTCTTTTTGTCCTTCAGTAGACTACCCTTAATTTTAGGGTTAGATATCTAATTCCAAAAATACCTCGGGGCAACCCTATGAAAAACTTAGATACCAAGTTTTAGTCCGATCGGTAAAATGGTTTAGGCTCTAGTTCCAAGTTATAGATAGACAGACGGAAATTCAAAAACTACTTTTTTTGTTTGAGGGGGGGCGGGGAGGTTCATGAAACGTCAACATTCATCAAACTCTCGAGTTCAATTATTTGACGATCACAATACCTTCTCTACCTGTAAGATAGCGAGAAAGTAAAAATCATTAAATAATTTAAAGTATTTTCAACCTGTTTCAATATCGGCAGTGAGAAAGCTAGTTTAGTAAGTTAACATTCGAACTTTTAGTTCTGACCTAATAGATAAAACCAAAATTAGAATCTTAGCGTGCTTGCTGGCTCTATTCACGTTATTCGTTCTGTTTCTTTAGGTTCTATAGTTTGTAAATGATGGCTAGCAGAGGAATAACACCCGACTTAAATTATAGAGTTGTAATTAGAACGAACAGGTTCCTATCTTGAAACAATCCGCGCCACTGTTTGTAGCTAATCTCTTTCAACTATAAGGATATTACCACAGGTATTTGCTTCTCCTGCACCCTAATGATCTCACCCAGAAGCTCCTCACCGCAACGAGCCCTCGCCAGAGTATTGACAACGGCCCTCGTCAGACTCGCTTCTATCCTCGAAACTATCTTATCCCTGAAATGGTTGGTGACCCAACCCGCTATCCTGTTCAGGATCCAGCTCATCTTCCCCAGCCCAGTGACACTCACTTTGATGCCATCGAGCCTTGTGATTCTAAGGCTTGTTCAGGGTTATCTTGCATTTACCCCCGACAACGGCGACGTTCACCTGCACGTTGACGGAATTACTGGCGACACTACCAGTGATATGCCCAGACACGCTGATGTGTAGGAACTTCACCCGGTAGTGCTCGAACGCGAAAGCCATCGTCCCTAGACCCATACCACAAACGACAACCAGCGTCTCACCCTGTCTCGTTGCCACGACATCAGCCGTACGCCGGATACTGGACAGGCTCCTGAACCAGCCATCGTCACCATCAAACGACCCTTTGGCCTTGAGGAAACCAATCCGCTTCTGAAAGTCTGCGTGTATGTTGGGGATGGCTATCTGGTCCTGACCTTTAGCAATGATATCCCTTCGCACGTAGTCCAGTATAAAGTCTATTAGATCATTGAGGTTGGTGTTGCCAGATAGTCGAATGGCATCTTCAGGCCTTGAACTGGTGGTGTTGATCAAGAGTTGGGTGGATGGTCCAGAAAGAGGGAGTTGAATGGAGCCACGGGCAATATCAAAAATTGGTATCTGAATTTCCTTATCGACCAAGTCTTCCGGATTGTCCGTAAACATGTCTTGAGAACCAATCATAGATAATTGTGTTACCGGGGCATCAAGGTCGTGTCTCAGTCCATGTGACCCATGTGTCACGGAAGAATTGTCATGGGAATGTTGCACATCACTTAGAGGATTGGCTGTATTCAGCTCATAGCCATCACCATATGACCATGTAGGCGAGGAAAACTGTGGGACTAGTTTGTTTGCTATGTCAGGGATGCGAACTGGAGAGGCCCAGAAGAATCTGTTCTCGTTATCCAAGAAATATTTGGAAGATGTCAGTTGTGCTCTGTCAGTAGGTCTCTGATGAACCAAACTATCGGTGTCTGGTGGATTTATGTATGGTGCTGAATCATCATCATATCTATCCATGACATCATCATAATCCTTTACAACATCTTGTTTGTAGAAGACCTGGAAAGGTATATAATCACTATCCTTCTTGTAATCTTGTCAGAAGGGAGAGATACCTGTTGTATTCCATACCCTTGTTTTCCATCGACAAACCTTGAGTATGTTTTTTGTATACAGCCGAGTCGTCTAAGATATTATTATCATCTATCCCGCGAGTACTTGCCAGTACTCGAGACGCTTGAAGGAGACTATTTGGTGTCAGGATGGCTAGTGTGACAAGACACAGGCTGAGTGCCATCATTGACTCCGTCTGTGAACCAACAAAGATCGTTAGTCTTTTGGTGTCGTCAATAAACCACGTGACGCTTTTTTTCTTACCTTTTTAGCCCTCCCTCCCCCCATGTAACCTCATGCCATGTATATTTTAGCTTAGCCCCCCCCCCCTCCCTAACCTGTGTTATGTAACTTTTCTCACCAAGAATGAATGTCATTTTTTCCATAGGAGAGTTTTGTGATGCTAAAAGAGGGACTTAGATTTAATACTTCCTAAAATCCATTTTAAATCCTGATTATAAATTATTCTAAAGAATATTATTATTAATACATACATAAAGACGTCGATCTCTGATTCATAAGGCTCATGAGGATAAACCTCTGCTATATTTATGCTATGGCTATCAGGTTTGCGATCTGAGTAAGAGCCAGATGGCACTACTATAAGCTGAGTAGGATGGCTTTTTTTGTAGTGGTGCTACATGATGATGTTAAAGTGCTCACATAAGATGCTTAACAATGGGGGAAGACATCTTTATTATGTTAACCGTTTTTGATAGTCAAATTATCATCATTTATAGAGCTATTTAAACAATTTTAGGTAGATTACTTTTTGAAATAATTATATTTTGGATTAATCTACAATTTTACTTTAGTTAACTTATCAATTCCTAGACTCACGTTTTGTTCTAACATCGATCCTGGATCCTGGCTTCACTCTAGAAAAAGACTAGATAGCCAATGAAGTGGAGATGGGGTTCGAATACCTGTCGGGTGTACTCAGAGTGGCTTTTCCTAAATGGTTTTATGTTCTCTCTCCACTGATGAGGGTGGATTAACTCTAAAATTCTACCTTCTTTATTTCTACTCCACTAGATAAGTATAATAAAAATAACTACAATAACTACAATTTGACTATACCACTCTGAAAAATGTATACTAAAAAGGTGGAATTTTAAGAAAATCTACCAGAATTTGCATGGAGGGAGATCGGAAAACCATTTAGGAAAAGCAACCCTCAGTAGATCTGACTGTTAATCGAATCCTATCTCACAAAAATCGGAACCGGGTGAATTTATAGCTTTGTGATTATGATGGATCTTGATCTATTAGGTGCCTCCAAAAATTAAACTAATAAAAAATGGTTCGGTCTACAAAAGAGAATATTTGAAATATTATACATTGTTGGATAGTTTTAATTCTAACTTGATATTTAGATATTTAATGACCATACCTTGAGGTGAAAATGTGAGTTTTATTCTATACATAAAATTAAATCTATTGATTTTTGAAAATTTGAAATATTCTGAAAATGGCTTTAAAGACTGGTTAAATAGGCATATTGGGAGTCTCTTGCACGATAAATAGCACTTAATACATTATTTTGGAATATAAACAACTTAAAGGTAGTTTGATTGAATAATATTTGAAAAATTTAGATTTTTTTGGAAATGGCTCTATACAATTGTATTCAAAGTGAAAGTGGGAGTGATTTATGTGATAAATTATTATGCATGTTCGTTTTTTTAACTATAATTATATTATATATTTATACAGTGTGTTCGGAAATTCATAGCCTAAACTGCACATATAGTTTCATTGAATCAAAATTAATCCAAAATCCCTAAACACTTACATCCGAAAACCTGTGCGTGTACCATAAAATTATATTCGAAGTTTCGGCGTACAGCGCCGGGAAAGCAAAGCTGTCAAGCATGTGTGTACAAGTTGCATAGGAGTTAGGTGCATGTCACTGCACATGTAATAATGGGAAGTACTTTGTGTGATGGTTCGAATTTCTGGGTGGACTGGTGTGTTGTTTACTATTAATTGTAGTATTTTCTGCTGCCGTGCTCCAAGATGTCGAAGTGTGTAGTGCCGCGCGCCTAGCTCTTATGCAACCTGTTGTACACCTATGCTTGAATAGCTATGCTCTCCCGGAGCTGTAAGCCGAAAGTTTGGACACAATAATTTAATGAAAATTACAATAAGTATAGTGTTCTTAAGATTTGACTAACAATAATTAATTGAGATAATTTAAAACACTTTTGAGCGATTATGGTTTTATTCAAAAGGAATTAATATTACAAAACAAATTTCTTGCTTGGGGATGAATAGTTTTTTTTGCGAATTATATTATTATTATTATTAGCACCGCGTCTTACTACCCGTTCGGATTATACGCACTTACGCTAATGTGTAATGGTAGGGTGATTGTGAGATGAAATGGAGGACCTACAGTTTAACGTGGAATCCGAACCACGATGGAGGCTTGGCATTCCCCACATTCACAATATATCTTGTCAGGGGTGAAGGAAGGGTTTAGTAATCAGATAAAACTGTGCCGGGACCGAGGATTGAACCCCGGCCGCCAGCACAGAAGTCTGACACCTTAACCCTAGACCGCCAGGTCACCGGTGAATTAGATGATCAACCAAAAACATTTCAAAATAAAAAAAAAATTGAAATGTCTGTCTACTAAGCTAGGGGTCCCAGGTTCAATTCCTGGCATGGCCGAAAAATTTATCATTGATGAAATGAAGGTTTACCCTTTCACAGTGCTGAATAATTCAGCTGTGGACTGGATGTTGTAGATACTCTGTATTTAAGTTAATTAATAAGTTGTGTGCTGATACAACCAGTCTGATCAGAAAGTGCAGTAAAATACCTCAACTAAATGTATATATATATATATATTTATTTACATTATAGCCTACGTTTTAATTCAAAACAATTGGTTTTTGAATGTAAATTGTACAATTGATGTATTTAACAACATTAAATATATTACCATAGGAATATTTAAAAAAAATCCTGTTTACTTAATTTCAACTGCACAGGCATGATCCACACACGGAAACAAATTTAACCTAGAAGACTAACACGTTAACCTAACTTCCGAACACCCTCGAATAATTATCGTGTTATCTTAATCATCAAGGAACTTGGATAGAACCAGGTTCCTCTTAGACCTCTTGCCAGTCTCCCTGATCACTTGGCCATGACTCAATTTTTTTTATAATAGATAAACATAGACCTATCCAAACCAAAATATATTTATATACATTACGTTCAATACAGT
This sequence comes from Timema californicum, assembly GCA_902141385.1. Taxonomy (NCBI): domain Eukaryota; kingdom Metazoa; phylum Arthropoda; class Insecta; order Phasmatodea; family Timematidae; genus Timema; species Timema californicum. The sequence continues at coordinate 37,127 of CABFOW010001304.1, read as the reverse complement.
CTAGCGAATTTTTATAAAACGTAGGGATTGGTGGGGGGGCTTAGAAGAAATTCACCTACATTAGCATTGTGGTGGGGATTAAAAACCACAGAGATAAATCGCATATGTTAAACTACACCCACCCCCTCCCACACCTACCCCTATTGTTGCACCAGGCCGAGATTCAAACCTCTACTTTCCTGTATCTGGCAAGTAAATAGGCCTATATCATGAGCTTGACACCCAAGAAAGCCCATATTACAAAAATTTAACCAAACAAAATATTTTCTAGATATCAACGCAAGCAATGCATACAAACTCGAAAGGAGTAGCGAGTGAAGATTAGCAAAGCAGAATACTTACAGTACGGTTCTTTCCCCCCGCAGCATTAATACAAACAAGGAATCGCCTCTCACAGTCCTCACTATCGACTGCCGACCCGACGTCTATTTGTACTCAGAGGTCTCTTATTTCTGGGCTCTACATGAATCATAAGCGAATCAACAAGCCGGCTTCTTCGAACACATCACTACAGACATGTCGCGCCAGAGTTGCCAACTTTCTAGTCTCAAGTGATAGTATACGGACCTTGGTCCATAATTTCGAAACTTGTGAGTAAACTCGCTAGCGAGCTGTGTAGCAGGCCAATGCAAGTATATGATTTACGGAATGCCTTTTATTTGCTCGTCACTGAGTTTTCGATCCGACAACACTGGAAGGCCAATAACGTTAAAAAAACTTTAAAAAAACGAGATTGAAACACGCCACTATACAAAATATGTAAATTAAGGGAATACAATTGGGATATTTTATTGAATGTATCGTGTAATGGATTTGGCTTTATTAGTTTTAAATATTATATTTGATTGTAGCTATATTTTTTTAATCATGGTGTTTTGATACCTGTTCAGCATATACGTATAAGCTATGTGATAACTATTTTAATGGGGTAGGGCTGAGGAAGAAAGCATTTTAGAGGTAATCTACCAGCATTTGTGTGGAAGTAGAAGGGGAAACATTTAGGAAAAAAATTCTCAGAAGTAACAACCGAGATTCGAACCCAAATCTCCCCATCTTCAGCAGGCCAATCTAACACGGGTGTTACGCCTTGCGACCAAGTTGATTGTGTCAAAACTTGCGGAATATTTAGAAACATTACCTCAGTTCTGTCTTTTAAACATAGAAAAATTCTAAAGACATTTTAAGTAAATAACCTTATAATGCAAAGAAGATAAGACTTTAAACAGGTTTGTAATAATTTTTATTGTAATAAAACATAACGACTACAGAGTCGTGTGAGGCCTCATTCTATTGAACTCTTCCCAATAACCAAAACTATTGTTTGGGAGAGTGTGGATGGGCTTAACTTGGTTCTTATTTTTCTCATATTAATTAATTTTTTTTTAATCCACTTTAGTGGCAGCATAGTCTAATAAACCCCTTTTGCAATAGATTAGACTGCCGATAGTGAGGAGCTCGGGGTTATATTCCTGGTTGGATGTACTGAAAGAGGTTGTTTCTAAATGGTTTTCCACTTACTTTCCTTCCACGCAAATGCCGGTACACTTATTCTAAATTTAACCATCTTAATCCCTAACACATTAGAGTAATTAGTAGGGCCTACATTTGCATATAACCCAAATGGATAGTAAGAAAAATAATAAATAGCAAAACTATTAAGCTGCAATACGCCATACTCACACGGAAAACAGTCCAAAATAAAACATTAAAATAATATATTTTATACTTATGAATATCTCAGACCATATCACATTTAATTATTTTTTCTGACTTAAATAAATAATTCAAAGCGCCATATTTGAGTGTAAAAAAATGCAAAACTAGACATTTATCATGACATTAGAACAAATAAATATAATTTAGCTTAACTTTTTCTTAAACTTATCAAGTCATCAACATATTAAATATAATTTTCTTGTTAAACTATTAAGATACAAAACGTCACACGTTGCTAACTTTTATATTGGTAAGTTGGAGGTGACCTTGTTGTCTAGGGGTAAGTGTAAGACTACTGTGTTGAGTGTCCGGGGTTTAATACTAGGTCCTGGCACAGATTCATCTGATTAACAACCTTCCTTCACCTCTGACAAGACGTGTATTAATCACAACTTGTGAATGTGTGGAATGCCAAACCTCCACCGTGGTTCGGATTCCACACCAAACTGTAGTTCCTCCATTTCATATTACAATCACCCTACCATTACACATTAGCGTAAGTGCATACAACCCGAACGGGTAGTAAGTTGCGGTGCTAATAATAATAATATTGGTAAATTCTCAAGACATAAACATTTGGGGAGAAAAGGGTATAACACTTAGGATTGAGGTGCAAAACCGTGCTAAATAATTGTAAATGGTAATATATTTAATTTTAAGTTTGAGAAGTTTGGTGTGGACAAGTTATATGATTCTACATCCCCATCACGAGCTAACCAGACTAGAAGAGTCTCACGCTTTTTCCCACGTGTATACTGATGCGGGTGAATAGCTAGATGGCGATCCAAGTGGGTGTTTTGCATTTTTTGGTCGGTTGTAGAGGAATCGAATGAATACTTTGTTGATGACATCATTGGCTTGTTGGAACTACGAAATTTGTTTAGAAAATACGAGAAAGTAGCAATTTAGCATGGCATACTTTTTGGAAACAGCTTATTAGAAATTTGTGACGTTTTGTTAGGTACAACTGAATAATGGATTAAATAGCCAAGCTAATATATTTTTTCAATTACATTATAACCACATATAAAATAATATATTATTTAAATTTACAAATGCCACCTGGATGTACACCGGTCCTAGGTTCGATTCCCATGTACAGATGTAATTTTTTAATTTAAGGAATATGCATTTGAATAGAATGACGTAATTAAAGGCATTGAATCATCTGTTCAGGATTAAATTGCAAAGAATTCCCCACCAAATTAAAGTTCAATTGGCTGAGCTCAAACCCTGGACTCTATAATTATAAAGTCAGGTGTGCTTACCACTAAACAAACCTTACAGTCTTGTTAAGTATAAACTTAAAAGGAACTAATTAAAACAAAACAAAAAAATTAATCAAGTTATTTTATTGTAATTCATGGATGCACTAAATACCACCTCCGTGGTATAGTGGTAAGAGCTACTGCCTACAGATCCATAGGTCCCGGGCTCGATCCCTGGTGATTCCAGATTTTCTGTGAAGCAGTGGCTCTGGAACGGGGTCAACTCAGCCTCGTTAGGACAAAATGAGAATGTATTTCAATGAAAAAGTGGTGGCTCCTGTCTATAAAACTGAGATTGACGGTTGGAGTGTTTGTTGTGCTGGCCACATAGCACCCTCTCTCCACACATGTTGGCACTATCATCGCCAACAGACGGTGGCCACTCGGTCGGTAAAGTTTGACAGTGACCTGGCGTTATGGAATTTCTTAAAAGCAATAAGTGAGATAGTTTGAAATAAATGCAAATTTTCTCTTCTCTCAATGAAGGACATGACTTGACTAATTCACAGTTCATTTTGGAGGAACTTCCTCGCAACTCTAAAATATACATGTTCCAACATAATCAGTTGCATGAAAGAAAACTAACCTAGTTGCTCAATAACATAGACTAACATTCAGGACAAAATTATTTCCTTGATTTTACTCAGAATCCGCGTAATCCTGTAGATACGGCTTATCTTGAGACAAAATAACTTTTTAAGCTGTTTATATTGAGAGATAGGAGCAGTTTCTGGGAGTGGCTCTCTCAGTACAAAAAGGAAAAATGTTTGTCAATATATCATTTCTTTCAGAAGAAAATAAAGATGCTTTACTTACAGTTTCCAAAAACAGGGCTTGTGTAAGCCCATCACTTACAGTTGACATTTTACTATAACACGCTTAACACAAGGCTCATAGACGACTTATTATAATTAGAAGGAAACTCATCAGAGTTCACCAAGAGAGGGAAAGCAAAACCTTTTTTTTTTGACACTTTTAGATTTTTAAAATTAAGAAACCACATTTAAATATGTTTCAACATATATAGCAGACCTAGGTGTAGACATACTTAGAAGGATACGCTTATATTAGATGAAAAAAATAACTAGAGTTCAATATTTCTTCGAGCGTAGCTCGGTTTTAATAGTTAGGTGCTTAGCGGCCATTCTGCTAAGACAGATGGTTGCAATGGAACTTTTGTAGAGTGTTCTCGATTGATTCCTGAATGTGCTTCCCTATACTAGCCGAGATATGAGTTTTGAAAAGTTCAGCAAACCACGTGGTGACGTCAGAGACGATAAAGCTGAACTCCCCCAGTCCTGTCAGGCTGATCTTGAAGTCGCTCCCGGAGAATTTGAGCTCATTTAAAGTCGCATTGCAGCCTGTAGATACTAGAGCCAGGGACACCTTTAGGTCAACAGAGTTGTTCCCAATGCTCCCTGCCATGGTCCCCGTTGTGTGGTAACCCACTGCCATGATGGTGTAGTTGTCGTACCCGAACTCCAACACCTTCAGCCCGAGGCCACATGTCACAGAGACCGTTTCACCGACCCTGTTTAGGACGACGTCAGCTGTCCTCTGGATCGTGGAAATGCTCTTGATCCATCCCTTGGTGGCGGTGAAGGTGCCCTTGATCATTGACGTTCCTTCACCCGTCCCGAAGTCCTTGTGGATGTCTGGAATATTCAGCAAGTCCTTACCCTTCTCCAAAATGTCGTTCTTGACTATTCCCAGCAGGAAGTCAACAACTTCGTTCAGGTTGGTGTTCTTAAGGTTTCTATAGATCATGGGCATGGCAAGCCAGTCGTCAGCCTCACCATTTCTTGAGATCTCCTTATCACTATCTATCAAAGGACGAGCGTTTTGGTTTAAAGTCTTGATGCTAGCTATGGTATTGTATTGTGTCTTCAAGAAGGCTTTCATGTACTTTTTGAGTGCTTGTCTGGCCGTGGATGAAAGGGGGGCACCTGAAGAGTGAAGAACTTTGTTGATAAGTGCCATCTCCAAGTTCTTGGCCCGCAGGATGAAGTGGAAAGGGATGGAAAAGTGACCCTCGTCGTTCGCGTCGAATGGATGGTTCACACTGTTGCTGATGACCTTGTAATCTCCCTCCAGGACACGGTCATCCTCAACCGAGCCGTCATCGGTCTCCAAGAGTGATGTAACAATCTGTAAGTGCGTGAATTCTAGGATGGTATCCTCGTTGATGTCCACAGATATGTCCTTCAAACCGAGCGAATTAGACTGGGAAGACGTCGCCTTGTCTTGCAGGTCAAACACCTCCTTGACTTATGTTCACCTCCTCGAGTAGGTCCTGATCATACAATTCCTTTGTCAATGTGGACGCGAACATGCAGACAGCCCAGAGTATGCCATATATCATCTTCATCTTGTATTCCTGTAATTAAATTAGATATGTTTAGTTCAAAACAAGTGTTTTCAAGCTGAGGTAGTACTCCTTGGGGCAAGTGCCCTATTTATTAGTCGTACCATACGTAAACATAATTTATCAATAGATACCATTATTTTTCTCTTAGCTAACTTTTGAACCTAATATAAATAAATTCTACTTTGAAACAAGCTGGATTCACACATGAATCTATGCTATGCTATGTTTTGTTGTGCTATACTATGTTTTAAGATTGTTAGCCAAGTATTTAAACGAACACGCTCACACATCACGCTATACTGTGCTATGCTATGCCGTGCTAAGCTACATGATGCGAGCAAGATTGCGTACCGGGGGATTTTTACATCTCACTCGCGCTACGTTTTGTGCTGCGCATGCGCACAACGGACAGACTCACAAAAGGCCATGTTGTTTTGAAGACTTAAAATACTCTACTAAACCTTCCAAAGTATATCGTAGTACAGCTCACTGTGCAGTGGCGTATTCTGATCAAAATTAATAGGTATGCTCTACTCTAAAAGTTGCAGTGGAGAATTGGGGGCCGAGGACCCTCAATAACCGTTGTCCAAAAACGTAAAGAGATTATTTCAATGAATGTATTAGAAGATGTGTCCATATAGAACATTTATTATTTTAGCTCAGTGGTAGGAGCATTGGCGTACTAAGCCAAAGGTCCCGGGTTCGATTCCCGTGTCCAGGTGTCATTTTTCAATTTTAAGAATATGATGTATATGAGGGACTATCCCCACTAAAATGCATTAACAATAGTTTCGGCTATTTGTTTCATCATTTATTATTTCCCTTTAACTGTATGCTATATTTAGAAATGTTGAACCTCCCTCCCCCACTCCCATATTCTATCTTCTTTCATTTATCCATAACGATGATTATCATCCACCCAAAATGTAATAAAAGTAACTCCATGGTATAAGCCCGCATTCAGGCTATACATAACGAGTGGCTACCAAACTGCTTGGCGAATTAGTGCCAACTCTTTCAGATAGAGGGTGTCATGTGGTCAGCACAACGATGACTCCAGCCATTAAGCTCGGCTTTCTATACCGGAGCCACTACTTTATTCGAGTAGCCCCTTATTTATCCATCCTAGGATGAATCCAACCCATTCCAGACCCACTGCTTCCCAGATAATCTGGACGCACCGAGAATCAAACCCGGGACCTCTGAATCCGTAGCCAGAACCTATTACTACTATAGCACATAGGCCATCCTCAAATTGTAATTATATCTACATGGTTATAAATTTAAGTAAATATTAATGTCGGGACTAAGAGTGGTATGGGCACATTTCTGAATGTTTAAGAGAGGCAGATCCCATTCAATTAGCCAAGTGTAATTAAAAGCACACAATTAGCAATACTCAAAGCAAACAATCATAATAAGAGTAATATAAAGTGATACATGGATCAAGTGTCCATAAGATTTTTGGTGAGAGGAAATCAGGTGGATTGTCCAGCTCACGTTGCAATTAAAACTATTTCTTAAACCTTAACTTATCTCGCACAATGCTGCTTGGTAACAAACGAGTCTCCCAGCTTGATAATTTATTCTCCAGAAGCTATTTAGATGCGTAAATTCTAACATAGGGGAGATTATCTCAGACCATTAATACTCTATCGCTAAGTCATTTGTTTATTGCTAAGATATTTACACATATCTTATTCTGTAAGCAGTGGTGCACCCAAGGTGGAGAGGGGCAAACAGGGTATTTGACCCCCTCTTCCCTCTTTCCTCAACACCACAAATATGTTAATAGAAATTAAAATAATATTAAGTATAACTAAAATATTTAGCATTGAAGATGGGTCAAATGTATATGCTACATTTTAAGAACAGGCTTCAGACTTAAGCCTAATATTCAAAAGGTTTACCATTACACACAAAATTAACAATTGAAAAAACATACAAATAATGGCTTCGATATCATTTGCATTATTTAAATTACTTAATTACTATAAAACTGTTCAGAATGATTTATAAAAGCATTTAATATTCATAAATACTCTCGTTCTTCAGGATTTAGGAGGTTGTGCAGCCCCAAACCCGCTCTCCCTATAAAAATATAGTTCTTGCTACAGTCTTGATTGAATGCCTTCCCCTGAAGTACTGGGTGCGCCACTGATATGAAAGTGTATTTTATTTTACATTTTGCTTATAAATCATCTTGAAATGGTGAATCCCCACTCCTGATTTTTGGGATTCTTTATTTATAACTATATAAAATCGCAATGACTAATAAGTCATTAATGTAAAACAAATACTAAATGAACGCTATTAAAACCCCACGATCCTTTCTACTAAGGAAAAACTAGAATTACCATCAACTACGGTTAAAGTAGCCTCGGTAACCCACCTCCTTTCTCTTTCACCACTTTAACAGTGCTGAAATGCCTAAATTTGAATGATTGGTTAAACGTGTTTGTCAAATACATGATAATACACGTGACTAGAATACCTAAACATAACCCAATGTATTTAATTAGTGTATAATTTAAAGCTTGTGACATATACTATTATTTTACAATTAACGTTATATATATATATATATTATGTAATTTACTTAAACTATACTAAATGAGCTTAATAAATACACATTGTGATCTTCTTGAATCTTTTTTCAAAAGTTGGCACAATGCTTAGCTTATTTCACATGAACAGCATGACCTGGGGTGTAAAAAGTGAGCTCATTGGTCAATTACTTATGGTCGAGCGGAAAGGAATGTGTTGCAACCCCCTAGGGCCTAGACAATGGGCAAGGTCATTAGAGCCTCCCTAGCTTGCCTTGCGTTTTTCAAGTAGCAAGTCCTGGGTTTACTATTGTTCTAAGTAGAACCTTTTGGAGGAAGAATTACTTAAAACACAGTATTCTTGGAATATTAACCAATATTAGTTTTAAAATTAATAATTCATTACAAGTATATTTATTAACAATTTAAACATTAGTGTTTATACAGGTCGCACAGACAGCATTGAATTAAACAAAAAAGTAGTCCATATCATTATGAGTATGCGGCGCAGGACTAGCATACCCAGATAATACGCCACTGTCACTGTATGAAACACATGAAAAAAATGTCGCACAGCATAGCGTAGCGTAACATAGCATATCAGAACGTAGCTTTATATGTGAAGCCAGCAGTAGGTTTTTTAAGTTGTTTGTGCGAGTGCACTACGCTTCACAACCCATACGAGCTACCTTCATATTTGTATTAACAAAGTGGATGGAAAAAGGAAGCTAAAATCCAAAGGAAATGGAGGGTTAGGAGAAAACATTTTAGGAAAAGCCACCCCAGGAGATACAGCAAGCCAGACCACATGAGATTGATTCCTTTATCCGCCTGCCCATCAATGCGTGCATAAAATTATAAATACACGACGCTCATGTTAGTGAACATAATTAAACAAGTTTTTCAATAACACGTGCTCATCTCTTTACGTTGAAAGGGATCGTTACTGGACATGAACTAACATCACCGGTAAAAACAAATTTAATAAAATCTTCATTGATACATTATAATAAGTTTATGTATCTAAATAAATGGATTATCTAGCTTCATGATTCAGTAAAAAAAAATATTCTTAGACCATGACTCAATTGATAGAGAATCGAGCGCACACAAATCAAAAGACCAGCGTTTGAATTCTCTCATCAGAGATTTGGTATATAGCATTATGGATATTTATGATGCTATATTGAAAAATAATAACAGGTACAAAATTATATTATATGCTGTACATTTACAAACTAAATCGATTTCCATTGCTTTTTTACACATTTAAATAACATAGGTGAATGCTCTCATTCGGTCAGTAAGTTGTTGACATCTCGTCTGCTATCCAGGAATGTAAAACTCAGAATGTACTAAAAATAATTTTACCGATTGTTCTTCCTGGGTGTGAAACATGGTCTCTTACCTCACACGAAGCAAACATATTTAGGGGGTTCGAAAACAAGGTGCTTAAGAAGATATTTAGTTCAAAAAGTGATGAGGCTACATAATTATAAGTTACATACCCTGTACTTATCACAAGACGTTGTTAGGGTAACCAAGTTTCGTAGCTTACGGTGGGCAGGACATTCATTGTGAATGGGAGAATCTATAACCGTGTCTAGGGTACTTAATGGAAAACCCAATGGGAAGAGACCAGTGGGAAGACCTAGATGTAAATGAGAGGATAACATTAGATTGGACCTGAAAGAGAGAAGATGTAATAATGTGGATTGTATAGAAATAGCTCAAGATAGGAATAGGGTGTAATAAGTGGGATTGGATATAACTAGCTCAAGAAAGGGATAGGGTGTAATGAGTGGGATTGGATTGAACTAGCACAAGATAGGGTTAGGGTGTAATAAGTTGGATTGGATAGAACTAGCTCAAGATAGGGTTAGGGTGTAATAAGTTGGATTGGATAGAACTAGCTCAAGATAGGGTTAGGGTGTAATAAGTTGGATTGGATAGAACTAGCTCAAGATAGGGTTAGGGTGTAATAAGTTGGATTGGATAGAACTAGCTCAAGATAGGGTTAGGGTGTAATAAGTTGGATTGGATAGAACTAGCTCAAGATAGGGTTAGGGTGTAATAAGTTGGATTGGATAGAACTAGCTCAAGATAGGGTTAGGGTGTAATAAGTTGGATTGGATAGAACTAGCTCAAGATAGGGTTAGGGTGTAATAAGTTGGATTGGATAGAACTAGCTCAAGATAGGGTTAGGGTGTAATAAGTTGGATTGGATAGAACTAGCTCAAGATAGGGTTAGGGTGTAATAAGTTGGATTGGATAGAACTAGCTCAAGATAGGGTTAGGGTGTAATAAGTTGGATTGGATAGAACTAGCTCAAGATAGGGTTAGGGTGTAATAAGTTGGATTGGATAGAACTAGCTCAAGATAGGGTTAGGGTGTAATAAGTTGGATTGGATAGAACTAGCTCAAGATAGGGTTAGGGTGTAATGAGTGGGATTGGATATAACTAGCTCAAGATAGGGATAGGGTTTAATGAGTGGGATTGGATATAACTAGCTCAAGATAGGGGTAGGTGGTGTACTTTTGTAATTGTGGAAGAGGTTTCGCGTTACTAATGCCAAAGAGTAGGTAGGTAAGGTCAAACTTTATTTCCAATATTAAATTTAAAAAAAAATCTACCATAAATATTTTTAAAAAACTAGCTCTGCCAAAACTGGGTTAAATTATGGTACAAAATTATCTTCATTCAAAATAAACAGTATAATACCTGCTGTATTTTATTCGCCTACCAGTGGGTTAGATAATATATAATAGTAATACTTCCTTTAAGTCCTACTTCCTCCTCTCTCCCGCAAACAAGGTATATTTTAGGTGTTTGGTTAAACATTTTTCGGAACTTGTAGTTAAAAAAGAAACTAGGCAAGCTTTAGTTATGTTTTTATAGTGCTCTTTCTCTCAAAAATAGGACAAACTTAAACGACCAGGTTTAGCATTTCATTTTGGTGGTACACTGCCAACAATGAAGAACCGAAGTGATTTGTTATGAAACTTAGAAAAAGATCAGGCCTTCATAAACTGTCCAATAACAGTACTATAATGTGTGCTCCTTACAAGAATACTATTTGTGAGCAATAATAATAAAGTAATAAAAACAATTATAATTTTACAACAATCTTACTGAGGTATTACAAGCCTTAACAAAACTTTCATTTTAATGACACAGCTCTACTTAAAGGAGTCTAATTCAAAATTGCTTACTGCAATTAGAATAAATTAAACAACATTTACTATTTGTTACACCCCAAAAGTGAAGTAGGCTATTTTATTAATTGGGCAGCTTTAATTGCTACCCAAATTCATGAATTGGTCTAGTTTTCCCCTGTCCGTGAAAGGAAAAATCGAAAAACAGGTTTGTTCTTTAGGTTAATATTACTTTTAATCGTTTTAGAATGGAAGGTTGGTTATGTTAAGTTATGTTGGGTCAGTTTAGTATAATAGCTTAAAACGTATTTCAGTCCAGTTCATGAAATGGTCAATAGAAGAGGCCAGTTCACGAAAATGGACAGAAATATGCCCAATCCGTGAAATGAGTCATTTCCCTATTGGGGCGTAACATAATTATATACATAGCTTCAACTTGCGTGTGTCAGTTCTAAAAAAGACTGACTAAAATAAAATAATAATTTCGTAGATTTATACTTACTTTTAATAGACCTAGTTTGGGAAGAGATTCCGAGTTTCGTCCGAATTGCTTACAGCGCTGCCAACTTGATAATACCCGTCTGGGATTTCCCCGCGTTCACCACAACAACGCACGCACACGATATTGAAAAGGAAGTGTCGGTAGAAAAGAAGAAGACAAGATGACCACAAAACTCGCGAGATAGCTCTCCAAGAACGGGACAGTCGCTGCTAATCTTTCAACGTTAGCTCCTTGCGCTCTGACTCGCAACTCTCACTTCACTTGTTTCTTTCGTATCAATCATGGACTCTTCAAGGTCAGCACTGCTGCTGTGTGTCATGCTCGGCTCAAACCTCGTCTTGGGCAAGTACTAGTAGCATTATATAGGAAGCTAACTTAAGTTAGGACAGCAACTCAGTGCTGGTTCGAGATGTAAAAACGAGGGTGGGAAAAAATAAAAAAATTACAATAAAGAATATCGTGTAGATATAGATGTATAAATAAATGATATATATATATATATATATATATACGTGTGTGTGTGTAAATGTATTACATATATATAATGTATTTAATTGGGGTCAAATATTCTAGGGGCGTATTTATACTCACCAATCAAAAGTTAATATAAACATGATTCTAAAAACACTTGGTTTCTGAGGTAAGATGAATTTTACTATTCAATTAATAAGCAATCCAACAGAAGAAGTAATTCAATTAGACAAGGCAAAGTTTAATAGAAACAAACAAAAATATAAGACAGAACATTTTGTAACAAAAACAGTTAATTATCTCCTCGTGCTTCGATATAGGCCTATCCTCTGATCTTGCGTTCCATGCTTTGTCGTAATATATTGAATACACCTGAGGTGTTACTTATTTGCTCACATACATTTAAGATACGTTCTCTTGAAATGCCAACATCAATTTGCGTAAACAGTTGACTTTAAATGCCTCCAAAGATTAAAAAAAAGGCCATCTGGTGATAAAGCAGGACATTCAATAGATCCCCCACGACCAACCGATATTCGAGGAAGAACTTTAATGACTCTAAAAACTAAGCGTTTACAAACCCATGTATGTTTCGAATGCTCATATTGTTTGGTGGATGAAAATACGCCCCTGAAATATTTAACACCAATTAAAATACACCCTATATACATCAATATCTTATTATTTTGAGGGATTCAAACTTAAATGTGCTAATTTAAAAATACCTCATTTATTAGTTTTTAAATAAAAAAACCACATACATAGAAAATATCACATACACGTAAAGTTTTAAAATAAAATAAGATAAAATTGAACACAATAAATAACTGTCCAGATCTACTTACCACAACCAGCTGCTATTTGATCATTAAATTGGGGTGATTAGATTAATATTTTACTTTATATCTTATCTTGATGAGTTAATTTATCACTATTTAGAATATATTGCATCTTTAATAAAACATTAAAAAACAAAAACTATAATATTTTGTCTCTTTACACATATAACAGATCTTGAATATCTGTCAAGGATGTCCTGGAATTTTGTCAAAACTTTTTTTCTTTATTTAAAAAGTTTTGGCAAAATTCCAGGACACCCTTGATAGATAAATATTCAAGATCTTTGTATATTAGCATGTGCAGAAAAATAAGCTCTATGCTGCTACTGGAGAAATATTTTATTTATTTAGCCAAAAAATTTAAATTCTGTAAAACTAAAAAATACTCGCGCTCCCTTCGACCGCTGCTTAAGTCCATTTTTTGAACAAATTGTTTGTTTGCTAAACATTTTCTGGACTAGATAAAATCTGTCAGTAGATTGCTGACCCTTGCCTTAAATCATTTAATCGCCAAGTGTGTCACTTCAATGTCACTCATCGACTTAACAATTTATTGTGATAATACATTACAAACTGTGCTTGTATTGTGGAAATAATGTTTTATACTACGAATGCTTTCCCCTTCAAAACTCATTTGTGACTCCCCAAACCAACTCTAAGCTAGGCCTATATAATAGATAAGTAGGGTAAGCCGGACCTGATCTCAGCGCTGTGACAAGAACACAAAGCACCCCCTTCCTTTCTACTGTACGACTGCTCCAACAATCTCCGGAGCGTAAAGGAACAAGGTTGCCCCGGACCTGTAATAGCATTGTCTGTGACAGAGGCGAGGAGCAAGGTTACTATGGACCGGTTCCAGCGCTGCCTGTGACAGATAGACGAGGAACAAGTTTACTCCGGGCCTGTTACAGCGTGTATTTGAATTCGTGGACCAGTGACAAAAAGGAACTGCTCCTTTCGTCTGTCTGGAACAAGCTGTGAATGTGACGTCAGAGGAGCAGTGACAAAGGAGCAGGTTGTGATTTCACAACCCATCCCTAATACAAGAACTTCGGAACTCACACATGACACAGTTGCCTACACTAGAAAATCAGTAATCACAATAAAAGAATGTGATTGCTTAGGGTATTAAACTATTACCTAGAATAAGATAGGGTCATTCATTATTTAAAACTAGAAATAATCTATAAATGAGTAGCCCATTTCCGAATCCTGCTATTTCACTTTTTTCAAATTTTACAGTGAGGGCGAAAAACCGTGACAATTATTTGTAAGAGCCGATTTTGACACTTTTTTTAATAGTTTAAAATTCATATTATTTTGGGGTATTCAAAATGCACTTTTATTCAAAGTTTTCTTAATTTTTCAAATTAAAAAACAAAATAGGTTTTGAAAATTAAATCACAAAACATCAGTCTTTGTAAGCGATGTTTTTTATATTTAAATAGAGGGTTTTGGAAAGAAAATAATGCTATAATGCACTTTTTATTATGTTCCAATTATTGGCTTGAATATATATATAAGTATTTCAACTATGTTTATAACATAAATCTAAAGGAAAAAACCGAGAAGACACAATACTTCTTACCAACAAACAACATTTTCCCTCCAACAACGTATGGGTGGGAAAGGGAAGGCTTACCCAAATTAACAAACTAGATTTCTTTAGTGTAAGTAAGCCCTTACTTTTCCCTGCGTACATAATATTATCGAAATGAACAGTATGTAATCCGTATTAGTATTAAATATTGGAACTCGAGATCGTTGATTAGCAACAGTCACCATCTTGATTGTTAATAATAGCAGGTTTTGTAAGCAAAAGTCAATACAGCAATTATTATTATACTCGTAGTCCACAAATAATAGGTTTTGGAAATGAAAGTCCTGAGTTATTGTCCACTACATAGTAACTTTTGGAATCAAACCTAGTTTTCAAACATGATTTTACATGGGAAATAGTAGGTTTTGGAAGAAAATAGATGCATACTTCGATTTAAGGCGTAAGAAACTATAGGAAATGATATACAGCTCAGTTTCCCCCCCTTTTTTTTTTACAGATAGCTAGTTTTGGAAATGGGCTACTCAATTTTAGTAAAAAAATATTGGGTATTCATATGCACATGTGCTCATAGAAACGATCCGCCAACTTTTATGTATTTTACCTTAAGTCTCATGATNATATACAGCTCAGTTTCACTTTTTTTTTTTTTACAGATAGCTAGTTTTGAAAATGGGCTGTTCAATTTTAGTAAATAATATTGGGTATTCATATGCACATGTGCTCATAGACACGAACCGCCAACTTTTATGTATTTTACCTTAAGTCTCGTGATGTTCTAGCTGAAGTTCTGGTGGAAGAGACCTGTCTAGCGTGTATCTGCGAGGGTGTGTCGGGGTGTGACTTATCTGAGGGGTGTGGGCCAGAGGGAGACTGCGGGATGTTCAAGATAACCCGGGAGCAGTGGGAGGACGCTGGCAGTGCCGTGGTCAGAGGCGACAGAGAGACAACGCCAAACGGTGAGTCTCCAACCAGCGGACCCTGGGCTGACGGCGTGAGCAACGCCCTGTGCATCCGAATGGAAACGAACCTAATAATGACGTTTCATAGTACGGAGCTAGCGTCAACTTGATGCCAAATATTTCAATATCCTATAAACACGGTTATTTCAGCAAAAAAATATAGCTATACAAATAAAACGGATACGGTCAGAGGCGAAGGAACGGTTTTGTTTTCCAGATAAGGTTGGAAGGTGAAGTCAAGGGTGAGATTGGGGTAAAATTAAATGAACTCATTGGTGAAACTTCAACAAATATGAAGCCCAGTAGATATGAAGGAACGAGGGGTTTCTAATTTTATTCACCGTACCCACATTTTCATGGAGGAAGAGTGGGAAACAATTAGGCTAAAACCACGCTTAGTGCACCTGAATAAAATTATAACCCCAATATTACTGTAGCCGACCATTCAATCTAATACGAGGGCACTAGAAGATTTAGAGGATGTTTCCATTATGATTGAAGGCATTTTATGATAAATAAAATATATATTTTTTTTAATTCTCACTTCTTAGCACACTTTATGCAAATATATAATATTTGATATCAAATTATTTGCCTTTAAGCCATGGATAGAAGTTTAAATTTTAGAATTTGGATGGGTACAGTTTACTTTATAAACCCATCAATAATAACATTGGTACTCATGTTCCTGCACCACTGGGTAGCTTATAGCAAAACAAATATAACATAATTTATTAAATTCATGAATAATAAGTTGATAGTAAGTTAGTTATAAAGTTAAAGTTCCAGCTTAGAAAATCACACCATTATTACAAATTACCTCGCAATCCAGGACCCATACAAGTTGCATTGTCGACAAATATTCTTATCTCACTCATATCAACATTTAAAATTTGGCATTAAAACTTGAGCCAGTAAAACATATAATTTGATCATTGTTTTGAAATGAAACAATATTCACCACTAAACACATTAGTTCGAAGTCAGTGCTATCAGCAGCAAAAGTGATGTGTTTTTAAAATTATTATTTCTATTTTGAAGAACAAATCTTTAGGATTAATGTCATATGTAAGCATTGAAAATTGGAATAAATTGTATTGAGCTAAAAATTGGTATGTAACCTATATACGTAGGCAACGTCAATTTCAATGCCATCTTTACCAATTTTCTTTTAATTATATTTTTAGTGGTGCTAACTGTTGATAGTCATTCTTATATTATAGATAGGTAAATGTTTTTATTATTGGCTTGAATATGTACTTAAATATTCGTAAACATTAACTATTAAATAAATACACCTTGATTTGGCTTAAAGATTATTTTACATGCGCAAGTTGCAATTTTCTCTATGGATTTAAACCAAAATGCACTATTAAAAACACTATTGAATATAAAAAGTTCAAACTTTTGAAATACGCCATGCTTATAAATGTCGTTTAATATTACTGTAATATAATTATCTCACTATCTATAAAATATATGTTTAAATGTATTTTATAATAAAATATATTAATGTTTTTATAATATATTTTTATTTACGCATAGCATTTATAAAATAAGGATATCTAAGTAATTCTAGTACAGTGTGTTGTTAATAGGCGTGTTTTATAAGGGTGAACAACTTTGTTTTTATTTGATTAATGGTTTATTAGAAAAATGTTGGCGTGAAAATAAGGATTGGTTATTTAAATATAATTTTTTAAATTTAATTTTTACAGTTATTTATAATAATCTAATGCATTAATATATAATTTCTTTAACACCAGTAAAAAAAACAATATGTTGCCTTAAACAAAAAATTGTATTATCAACCATATCCATGCAGACCTAATTTAAACACGTTTCAAGGGTTGATACCACTGACCTTTCCTTAATAGTAGTATAGCCCGCTTCTCTGGTCACATGAAATAAATAACATCCTCGCAATAGACCGGATTGCCGGTGAGATGGCAGGGAGATTGGGGTTTGAATCCAAGTCGAGTGTACTGAGAATGAATGTGTTTTCTTAGATAGTTTCCCACTCTTCCTCCATTCAGATGTGAATACATTTAGTTTAAACCCTACCTTCCACATTCTTACTCCATTAATGTGAATATGTAGATAGCCCGGACGGTTATTAAGAGCGTTCATCATAGCAGGCCTAAAACTCAGCGTTTGTGTGTGTTCGCGTGAGGTATGTGAGTAAAAGGGAAAAGAAAATATAAGTCATTCACGAGCTAAGTTTACCTGGATGACAGCTCTAAATGTTACTAGAAGTAATCCCTAATATATCACTACGCAAACAGCTGACATCTATCACTTTGGATGACTGTAATGAAAACAGATGGTAATATATTAATGGGATAGTTAACCACAGTAATTTAGGCCAATATTATTTATATATTTATTTGAGGTCGGACACAAAGTTTATTTATAGTTTTATTCCACTTAAAAAAATATTCACACCACTTTCACAAAAACTTTTAACGAACATATCTTCAAAATGGCCACTGACGAATCCAAACCATATGATTGAACATAACGGTAAACAAGTTTTTTTACAATGATGCAGATACGCAGTTGATGAAAATATTTTATACAGTTAAATATTTCAAAATATGATAAAATAATCATAAAATCATTTATTGTATGTAAACAAATTACAACAATTTTCTCTTTTCCAAGTAAATACGATGCCTGTATTAAAAGGTATTGATGTGTGTACTATATTAAACATAATCATTAACGTTCCAAAACGAAAAATAAGTACTTTTAATTATGTTTAAAATATTGTTTCGGTTTGTATAAAAAGAAATTATTTAAAAAAATGAAATAGTATGAGAAAACTTAAGTTAACATTATTTTTAATGTAATATATAACAGATAATTAAAGATCTTTACTTTTATAACAAAACTGTGATCTTTTACAAGTGTTGGCAACCCAAAACCTAAACATGTGATTTTCGAACTGTCATCCACGTAAAAACCTATCGTGAACGGAATATACGATATACCACAAATGTGTGCAGTACATTCACATTTGAATGATTACTAAAAATTTTCCGCGGTGCCGTCGGGGGAACAAAGCGACAAAGCTTATTGTTAATAACTACAGTATGTCCCTATTATGACAGAACAAAGATTTGTGCACAATGCTTGGCTGTGAAGTTATTCTAAAATGGTCAAAAACTGCCTTTTAAATGCAAGTTTAATTCAAATATCATTTAATATTTCTAAAAACCTTCAATATTGTAATTTCTATTAACTCTTTATCTTAATTGATGATTAATCCGAAATGATCTACGTGCAATAGTGTTCGTGTAAATTTACGACTTCCAGCCGGCTGTATCACATAGTTGATTGGTATGTAATGCACGCTCAAACATAAAACAAAGAGTAATCCAACAAACTGTGACTTCAAAACTACCTCGAGGATCGACCCGAGTCTCTAACAAACACGTGCTATCGTGGATTGACAGTGTTCGCTCTCTCTGTTCCAGCTTTCAAACACTGCGCTCTCGATCCTTTCTGTTCGTCCAAGACAGTTGAGAGTTACGTCAAGATGTACGCTCAGGTAACAACTCACCTATATAGTTCTCGGTGGTTATGAACTCTCTGGGATGGGATTGGGCGGGTATAGGACACTTAATCACAACCTTTAAAATCAAGGTGGTAGTGTAGGGAACATGAATTTAGAGCGATATATTTTTATATTTTTTGTATTAAAACGTTTTTTGAATAAAATAAATCAAATATTGCTTCAGTACATTCATAGAGTTAATTTTTATTCACCTGGTGAACTTAACAATTCTTGAATAGTTGTCAAGGGTGTCCTGGAATTTAATGATAGCTTTTTCTTTTCATTTAAAAAGTGTCTCATCTATTGCTGCTATGCTCATGGCAGATATTCATCAAACAAATTAATGTATATATCGTCATGTGAATAAAATTAAACTCTACAGTTGTACTTAAGTAATATTTTATTTATTTTGGCAAAAAAGGTGTTGCCATAAAAACTGAAAAAAAAACTGACATTTTCTCACGTAACCTAAACTTCCGATGTAAGGGGAATCATGCATGGGAAGTTGTTTTGAAAAATCAAAATTGTTTTCTCAACATCACACCAGTCCAAAGGTCCATCGGTCGCACCGTGCTCGCTCGTCAACAGGATGCAAGCTATATGAGCTATTTGCTATTCTCAACAGGAAGGCAACCCAATACTCTTGACTTCCAAGGAAATGTGCAAGCGTGGGTTAACCTCCTGCCAGAATAAGCCTTAAAATAATTATGCTCTTACATTAGTGGTATTATGAATATTTAGTGATCTCATATTGGGGTTGGTTAGTGTGTTATTTTATAAACTTCCAAAGCTATTTTACTCCATAACAGTATTTAACTATTTATGTATTTCACTTTGTTTTTTATATATTTCAATTAAATTAATACGGGAGTAAGTAAAAAGTTTATTTTAGATATATATAGTTACAAAATTATAATATTGTTAATGATTTAATATGCTACTCTGAAACATTCTACATTGGGTACACAAATAAAATGGGGGGGAAATACATTTGTGAAAATTCAAGTGTGCCAAGATATTCTAATCCCATTCACAAGGGTACCGCGAGCCAAGAAAGGTTGAGAATCCCTGATTTAAAGGGATCAAACTTAAAATCACCCACAGAACCACCAGCCGGGATTCGATCCCAAGCCTCCAAACTCCTAAGTAAGAACCTTCGTTAGCATTATTATTATTATCATTAGTAGTAGTAGTACCATGTCTTACTACCCATTCGGGCTATACGCACTTACGTTAAGTGTAATGGTAGGATGATTGTGAGATGAAATGGAGGACCTACAGTTTAACGTGGAATCCGAACCACGGTGGAAAACTGGCATTCCCCACATTCACAAGTTGTAATTAATATACGTCTTGTAAGAGGGGCTTCGTTAGCAAACCACCAAAATTATTGTTCCGTATAACGGACCAGCAGATTATTGGTGGACAAGACCAGTGTTTTCCATACAAACCTTTATTTTGGTCGAATCTAGATTCTATAATTTTAGCAAAAAATGCCTATTTTAGGTTAGTACAGGGTTGTTGTGACTCTCCCACTAAGACAAATTTGTTTGAGTCATTAAAGTAAATATAAACGTGAATTAACCAAATTAACTCACATCATCTAGACTGGCCGACTGGTGACAAAAATACCGGGGTTGGAATCTCGGTTGGGTTGTTTTGAAAATGATTTCCCAACCTCCTGCCACACAAATGCGGGCAGATTACTTCTAAAATGCTTCCTTCCTCACGCCTACCCCAACAGAGTAATTATTATCATATATGCATACAACATGAACAAGTAGTAAGATGCGGTGAGAAAAAAATGCACATAAAATAAGAATTAATTGTAATGTTGGTACGCGTTACTAAAATACAAGTATAATAATACGATTAATAAATTATTGGTGGACCTGCAGCAACAAGCCCACACACCAATGCTGTTACGTGAACTACTGGTTGGGAAACACTGATTTAGGAAACCCTGGGTATAGGATATGGGGTAATTGTGCTACCCGCTATCAGCTCTGTTTGGGTTATACCTAGGTATATAAAAATATGTAATCCATGTTTCTTTTATTTGGCTATTGCACCTCACTATCCTTTCGGGTTATTCGCATAATATGTGTTAATGCTCTAGGGATAAGAAAAGTTGAATATAGAAGAAGCGTATTCACATTTGAGTGCAGAAAGAATATATAACAATAAATATAGTAAAAAACACCCCCTGTACACTCTATCAGGATTCAAACCCAATTTACCTCTCATCGGTAGTACAGCCTATTACAAAAGTGATGCCTTTACATATACCTTTTGACTACCAAATCGGGTAAGCTACGAGTATTTTACTGAAATAATAATGTGTTTAGAGTCTGCACGCTAGTACAATACTAATATTGTTATATACCGAGTGGGGCGGAAACAGTTAGACGGTTTATGCTAAGGAAAGTGATGAACAACGTGCTGAGGTTTGCCAGACTTCCTATGGACTCAACTGGGTGACATCTTCAAAACGTGAAAAAGTGTAGTATGTAGTTTGCTTTTATGTGTTTGTTAATTGTCAAGTTATTCAAATCGTCTAGCTGTTTCGACCCCACCCCATATTATAAATATTGTTTGTGTTTAATTATGACACTACATTAAAGAATCTGTAATCTAATAGCCATAGGACAAATCTTTTAGGAAAAAGAGGGTAGCCATTATCTACAAACGCTCACTATATAGTATTACCTTAAATCTGTCTAAAGTGACGTCATCTGTCAAGAGTGACAGCCGCAGGACACAAGGCTCCACGCGGGTAATTGATGAGAGTAGACATGGTGACGGTCTTAACTGGTGACCATAATACATATACACAATAATGTCTAGTACCAGGTCATGGACAAGAACAATGAGATGATGAGGTCTACCATCCGAGATAGTTTGGTTTGAATCATGGTGGGTTTAAACTCGAGTCTGAGGTCTCTACATGTGTGGTCTTGGATACTGATAATCTCCCTTTCATGTGTTAACAAAATGCGGTGTTACTTACACAGGACTGCAACGGTGACGGTAAGATCGACTGTAATGACTTCTACGCCCTGCACTTCCTTGGGTCTGGCTGCGACGGAGACGTCGACCAAGAGGATGCCGAGGACGCCGCCAGGTTTCGGAAATGTTTGGCAACTCTTGAGTAGCTACGGGTTAACGTCGGCCTGCCTCTCCCATGCAGAAAAGCACAGAATGTTGTAAGTTCTCCTTTGGACCAATAAACCAAACAATTGCATCCTTAAGTTTTATTTGAAGAAATCCATTAAACCTCCAATATTTTGAAAGGATTAAATATGTGTTTTGTTTAGAGGTGGCCGCCTACAGGGGCGCTAAGATGCGTTTCAGCTATCGATACATCCCGCGTTATTTAATAAGTGGTTTAGTATTTTAAAATATGGGTCACGCCAAATTGAGGGTGAAAGCTATTTAACATGTTCCTATGAAATTAAGAAAGCTTACATTAAAATTTTTACAGTTGAAAAATAACCACGGAAAGGTGAGATAATCTTATTTACAAGGATTTTTACGAGTAATTTCACAGCTCTGAGATCAAATAAATGGTTATAAATAAAGGTCTGGCCATCCTCGAACTATTAAAATTTAAATCTAAATAGAATCACACCTGCTTTGTCAGCCACACTCTCTAACGCATCGCTCTCCTAATAAACAAGACTGCAATGGTGGTAAGATTGGGTTTCGAATCCCAGTTTAGTGTACTGAGGGTTTTTTCTCCTTAAACGGTTTTCCGTTCTTCCTCCACGCATATTCAAGTCCACATCCTCTAAATTCAACCATCCTCATCCCTAAATCATTAGAATAATTAGTTGCCTACATATGTGTACAATCTGAAAAGGTAGTAAGTCATGGTGCTACAAAAACCGACACACAAGAACACTCTGAAGTAATTGAGGATAGTTGTAGTGTTTTTGAAGTTTCAGAAATGACATTGCCGTTAAAATCAGAAGCGCGAGTATATTTCACCTTAATGTAACAGCGTCCTTAATTATTAGGTTCAACATCAATGTTATCAATGACTTCATTTAATGGATACGGATGAAAGGATATATAAAAGGAAACTTAAAAGGAGCCTCCTCAGTAAAATGGAGAGGAGGTGAAAAAACCAGAGTAAATATCACTTAAGGACAACAATCCCTAGAGGAACCGGCGAATACTCAAACCTCAAACAACTCATCATCGGCCAACTCATTATGTTGTGAGCCTGACACCACAAACTTCGTGACTGGACAAAGCTTAGTTCTGTTGTGTTTTGAATTGTCTCATATATTCGTAGGATGAATGCATTATTGTGATTGTATGCGTTTGCTAAAGTAATATGAACCAATTAAAATATAATACACCATATATCATACCTGGCACATTAATTTATTTTTTGTTCCACGTCTTACTAGCCGTCTGGTCTATTGGAATGTAACAACGCTATTATAATAGGAACGGGAAAGATAAAATTCAGATGAAATAATAATAAAAATATTTGCAGTTGCGTGAAGGGATAGTGGTAAACCATATAGGAAAAACTTATTCAGGGAACTGGGCTGGGTCTCAAACCTCGACTCCCTCATCGTTACTAAACCAGAATAAATCAGCCTGCAATTTTGCCCACCGACACAGGTGGGGCCTGATTTTTTTTGGTACTGCTCTTTACCAGTATTCCGAACTGTCCGTATATTTACATCAATGTGTTAGTGGTAAGGAAGGTAGAACTTAGTAGAAATGTATCAATAATTACGTGAAAGGAGATTGGAAATACATTTACTATAAAACGCCCTTGTTAGAACCGACCGGGTCTAAAACCCTGATTTTCTCGTCACTGACAATCCAGTCTATTTCAAGGGTGGTGCCTTAGCTTAGACCAGATATTTTCAAAGTGGGTTCCGTGAGGTTCAACCAGGGGATCAGTTAGGCTCATCCAGAAATAAGTGACTTAGGTACAGTACGTACCTTAATATATTTTTTAATCTTATAAGAATTATAAAAAAAAATCGTGAATCATTGGTATATACCAAACACAATGGATATACCTTCCGATGGTAAAGCCCAGTAAGAAAGTGAGGTTAAAATGTGTCAACATCTTTGAAAATTTGGGAATTTATTTTTACTTTAGTTTTATTGTCAGCCAGCACAAATAACATTCACAAAAGATAATTGAATCACTCTATGCCTTTTTCAACCATTCATTTGTGTGAGAAAGCATTTTATGCCCTTTGCTGTGCAAAAAATATGAAACGAAATTGTCTTAATGTTGAATCAGTTTCTTAGGGAAATGATTACCAAAGTTGTTCCAGATTTTAATCATATTTTAAAGTCACACAAGCAGTTCTATTTCTCACATAAATTGTCAGTAGTTATAAGTATACAAATATAGTTTTTATTCTTTTTACAATGATTAAAAAAATATGACTAAAAATGTACGAATATAATATCGGTATTTATCTTATTATAGTTTATATTGAAATTATTTTTACATTAAAACATATTTTGACTTAAAAAGAAATGATTATGACTGATCTATCCCTGTAATATATATATATATATATATATATATATATATATATATATATATATATATAT
>CABFOW010001304.1:0-12499 GCA_902141385.1 Timema californicum | reverse complement strand
ATATATATATATATATATATAATTTATCCTACATCACGGTGACCGCGAATCCTTTTTTTCGTGGTCAGAGAGTCCACGTGACTAGTAAATTTGAAAACCACTGATTTAGACCATACTATCATCGATGCAATTTTTTTTTCTGCTATTTGATCAAGTGACATGAATCTTCTTCATTAGTTTACAATTCAAAATACCTTCCCCTTGAGACGTAGCATCATAGTGAGACATGTGTGTAAGTATATGTCGAGGATGTGATAAAGTTTGTGGAATATTTGTATCCGCTATCCTGTTAAACGAGTTCTTAACTACTTCCCCTCCCAACCTCTCAGCTCTCTCACTCTCAACAACCACAATTCCCGCTATTCAGAGTACAGAGACACGTTCTTGTAAATCTACCGTTCTTAGATATTATATATTTATTATCGCTGCGTCTAACAATATGTTCAGGCTATTCCCATATATGCTAATTACTCTGCTGGGCTAGGAATAGGAAGGAAGCATTTTAGGGATAATCTCTTGGCATTTGCATGGAAGGAGAGTGGGAAACCATTCAAGAAGTACAAACCTCCCTCAGTCTAACACGAGAGTGACACCTTGAGCCGGAGACAGACGAGAACAGAACATCGAACATAACATGTTAAAAAACATTTCAAAAGAACGTGTTCGTTGCTCTGTTAGATGTGGCTGGAGTGTCTAAACTTGAGCTGAAGAATTTCACAACGTGCTCCCACAGCTGGTAGACTCATAAATTAATTATTTTCCCCTTTATCTCAGTTGTGCTTCAATATCGGTGGTGCAAGCAGCAGCGGCTGTATTTATATTCATCCACTATTACCAAAACAGAAAAAGGCCAAAACCTACCGATGTTAGATTACAATATTATACCAAAGTAGAAAAGTGTACAGTGGTTCATCTTATTGGCAGATTTGCCATTTAAATCAATCAGTAAACTGTATTAAAAAATATACGAGAATGCACCCATCTGATCTTTGGAGCACAGCGATTGGTTAAAATAAAGGAGATAATTAATTTTCAAAACACACAAAGAAATACACTCGCTAAAAGACACCTGTACTTAAAAAACAAACAAAATACGAGTGTGAGGCGGCTGCTGTCCCACCAATGACTCGATGTTCGGGGAAAAGTTAACCAATACGTCCAAACTACTTCTGGCGCGAACACGAGCATCGGGGTCAGACACAACTCCGAACAAATTGTTAAAGAGAAATATCCAGAACCCACCTCGGTGGCTGAATGGTCTAAGGCGCTACTATCGCTGAGACTAGACTGCCGATAACGGGGATATCGAAGTATGAATTTAGGTCGAGTGTACTGAGAGTTTTTCCCATATTTATATTCCACTCTCCCTCCACGCAAATTGGGGCACACTTCCTGTAAATATAGCCTTTCTCGTGCCTAAAACCATTAGTGTGCTAAGTATATAAGCGTACAACCAGTCCTAGAATTGAGAAATTTTAACAACCGGAATGGTAACAACTTACAACCAATAATGCCTTGATCTATTTCACAGCATTAAACTATTACATTGATAGAACCTATTGCATTGTCTATACACACTTCAATAAGTTGAATGCTAAGCCATGCCAGTTTAATTGAATTTCTGTAAAATGAATATCACATTTCCATTTACTATACTTATGTAATTAATTGATAATTACAATTAATTAATATTGATCTATACTAAAACAAAAAGTACACTGCCACCATAAAACAATATTTAATATTTAACTATGTTGGTAGGCACTAGTCTAAAGCCATATACTATTCCTTATTAATTAAAATCCTTAATAATAAAATTCAAAATTGATTATTTTCAGCATAAGAATTGAAAATTACATCATGTTGACATTAAAATATAAACATTGCATTGTTGTTTCTCATTTTTTTTTCATTCTTATAAAATATAAGACACTTGAAACATCGATACATGTGGGTAAAATACTAGACTGAAATTAATTGGATCACAATTACAGAAATATGCATTCTAATACATTCCTCAATCACTTATTGTAAAGTAAAAAGAAGTTTCACTCTACAAAATATTTCTACAGAAGAGGCAAAATATGGCCCCAGAAAGTTTAAAAAATTCTTTGTTTTACATTGTTATGAAATATTATGAGAATGTTAAAAGTTATTTAATCCATATGAAATTTTTTGTTTCAATGTAAAATGTTTTAAAACAAGCACTGCTCATTAAATTGGCAGAAAACCAGATATTCTATTCATTAATACAGATGATTTCATGTCGGGTGTAGGAACTATTTCAACGTGCAATAAAAAAAATGTAGCAGAGTTTGGTTCAGAATACAAATAGCAGAAATTTGATAAACAAAAAATGTCTTTGATGTAGAGTCTTTACCTTCCCTCTGTGCATTTATAATATTTCTCATTACTCACTTTGACCACAAATTCTTTTATTTCTGACTTATTTTCTTCTAGTGTCTTTCTTTTGGCCAGTGAAACATTATTTTTTGTAGCTTGGATAGCCTTAAAATATTGATCGAAAAGTCGATGGCTTCTGGTTTCAATTCTCATGTCTTTCCATGGCATACACACAACTCACGTTGAAAATCATCCATCTTGAAACTATAGCTCACATACCCAAACGAACAAAATAACAGTTATAGTTCCATGCAACACTCAGCGTATTCGTACATTTTTATTTATATAAATCAACCAAAAAAGTTATCAAACATGTTTTTAACTATAAAAATATTACTTTTAAATTTTTAATGATTTTTATTGTCAGTAAAAATAAATTAATTCTTACTTTCGAAGCTCTAGAAGGAACAAAACCTTCCTCTAAGTGCTTAATCAATTTATTCTTCAATATTTTCGTTCCTCTGAAGTGAAAAAACTGAAACTTTTGGACCAGTTGGGTGGTTTCCTTTACAAAGGGAACACAACATCCGGATAGATTGGTTGTGCTTTGATTACCACTTTTGGAATTTAAACCAAGCCGTGACCGTGAAATTGACCAGGATTGGTGACATCAGACACTTCCCCGTAAAGCGCTCTCAGGCTTTCTTATCTAATTGGTGTTGACTTAACCTAGTACAGCCACACTAGTAACTTATTGTAAGAACACGGTTGAGAACATTTTTCTAGAAAATACAGATATACTATATTTTTTCTGTCAACGTTGATAACACTTTATTATGCTAAAGTATTTTTATGAGTATTGATACTGTCTATCAATCATGAAGATTACATGACTTGACGTATGAACGTATATGAATAATATATTTTGTAGCTATCAGACTTTTAGCGTGTTCCAGCCTACGATAGTATAACAAAATATATATTGTATGTATTTAATGTAAATGAATATTTGTTTGCACCGTGTCTTACTTTACACCCAGTTTCATTATCATTTGATTACATTTAATGGGCAAAGGATGATAAAAGTAAAATTATTATAAAATATACACACATTTTCACTATAGATGAGTGGGAAGCCAATAAGAGAAAAAAACCAACTTGATATACCTCGTCTGAGATTTGAACCCAGACCTCCTGTCAAAATAAAACCAGACTAGACAAGGCTCACGTTGGTCTGTGTTTCCACAAAAGTTACTATACGCCCTATAGAGTTATGTTATTTTAAAGTTATGCGCTCCTAAATATCTGGACCCAAAGATTTGGAAAATGGCTATTTAGTATGTGTTTTGGTAAGAATGGGTAAAACCGTAATCTTTGGGACTACTAGTCATAATGAACGTATTCTCCCCAGAAAAAAGCTTCCACTATCAAACAAAGAGTCAAATGAGAGAACATCATATTAAAGAAATATACAATCATTCTGGGGAAAATGGACATGAATTTCTACGGATCTAAAGCCTATATAGTTGAGCCAATTAATATATTATGATGAGTTAAATAGCTAAGCTATTTTATTAGCTAAGGTTATAACAGAATTTAAGTATAATATCTTCTAAATTGAAAAATGACACCGGGACACAGGAATCGAACCCGAGACATTTGGTTTGAGTATGCCAATGATCTAATCATTGGGCTACCCAGGAATAGTTTCAAGGTCAGGGCCATTTTTCAATCATATTTTAAGGTGGAGTCTGTGATGGTCGTGTGGAAATTGTCAGCTACAAGTGTGAGATCAATTAAGATAACGCAACCACCATCAACTCGGTAGTTGGCTTGTTGCTGTCAATAGTACAATTACAATCGTGCGAATGCTCGGCAAAATTGGTAAGCCTTTCGCTCTCACTCATAGAAATTATCGTGTGCTGATATAGTCAGTCTGCTTAAAAAGTACACATTTAATACCTCAAGTAAATAAAAATAAACTATAACACAACTATCAAATATTAAGTCACAGTAAAATTGTAATAATAATCTACAAATTAAAAAAGACCCCGTTGTTAAAAGCCGTTGATCTACTTGTTTCCGCACAAAGCATCTCACGAAGGCAGGAAATGCTGGCCATACTAATATAGAGAATTTCATTCATTGACACATCTGGCATCAGCATTTAGTAATCATAAATTAAAGTATATATTCATTAGATTGGTTTTAGTTCCGTTTGCTCTCTTGGTTCGCCCATGGTGATGTCATATGATGACATCACTAAACCAGAACTGCCCAAGGTAAGTGCTCATAAGCTTCAAGGTTTCTTCCTGGAATATTGAAAAAAGAAAAAAAGAAGGGGATAAAGAAATATTCTTTACAGCATCTGGAGTTGCGATCGATCCTCAGTCCAACCGGAGTGAGACGGAGTCAGTTACTTTGGCCGCGAGCTGTCCTCTTATTAGGTGGTCTCTGCTTTCTCGGCTGAGCCATTAGCAACATCGTGGGTGTTAACAAACACAGCAGCGGGAAGTAGCCATATTAATTATTGTGATTGTGATTATCGTGGTATTTCTATAATTATTGGGGTTTTGAGATGAAATCTGTCGAGTTGGCAGTTTGTGTTGTTATCGCCTTCGCGTGTTTGGTCGATTGTAGCAGAGGTGAGTTCGAGATCGTCCGACTAACTTGGATCGGATCGAACAATTACTCCTAAATTTCAGGTCGCACACAAAGTTGATTGTCTTGGTGTCAATCAGAGAAGCTAATGAGCTTATCTTCCAAGGCGTCATGTTCCTAAGTAATTACATATATAAATATNTGTTTATATATATATATATATATATATATATATATATATATATTTGATTATGTATAGTAAGGGTGTGTGAAGGTCACTTTTAAAATGAGAAGCGAAGCTCGAAACATGCGAAGAAAAGTCAAGTAGGAGTCGGAGATAAGGTTGTTGTTGCTGTCATATAACACTACTTTTAATTGTTGAATTGTCCATTAATAATTAATGTCTCCTGATTAAGAAAAAGGCTTTAAGAAAAAACACTCAAAGTATTCCACATTATTTTATGTTGAAATATTTGTTTATATCTTTGCTTAAGTCTTTTT
Source organism: Timema californicum (assembly GCA_902141385.1). NCBI lineage: Eukaryota > Metazoa > Arthropoda > Insecta > Phasmatodea > Timematidae > Timema > Timema californicum. The sequence continues at coordinate 7,054 of CABFOW010001304.1, read as the reverse complement.
TATGTGTTTTACTCCATGATTGGAATTAAAATACTGTTTGAAAGCTATTCTAAAAATGATTATATGTAAAAGTTTCTAATATATATTTAGTAAATTATTTCAAAAAATTTCGCCACACATTTAAGTTTTATTATTTCTCCGAAATGTTTTGAAGATACATAGGTAGTTAAACGTAAATGTTTTGAAGATATGTAGTTAAACGTAAATGTCAAAGTCAAAGCGAAGGATATTTGAAAGTGGATTTAAACTTTCATTTCGAAGGTTTGCACACCCCAAAATTACGTTAAACATTATTATGACACGGTTCCCGATGTAATATTAAAGGCCTTAAAAATTTTACTAATGTTTATTTTTTCACTAAAATCACAAAAAGATTCAATGGTTGGTGGAGTTCACTACAAACCTTGTAATTTGGACATGCAATAAAGTTGACCTTGGAGGCTTTTCACCTGGGCACGATTCATGCCATGACTTGTACCAATTATTTTGGATTAGCCTGACTTACATGGCCAATTATAAGTAGTTGACAATGGAAGTTTACCTAATTTATGTTAATGTACATTCTTACAATATAAAAAATAGATGTCTTGTAAAAAATCTAAGCTCTTGCGTCAGGTACAAACTTTGTGGGCCTAATCTCCAAATTAATAGAATAATTAATCTAAGGTAAATAACATATTTTAATGTTTATGTGAGCTTTTTTATACCTAAATACACACTTGGTATACTAGACAGTGTCGTAGTCAGGGATTGTTGTTATAACTGCGATAGTATGTTTACAAAAACTTTAGTTCGTTTCTTGGCCACTTCTAATACGGACTGTATTGAATTGAAGTTTAGGCCTACATACAGGACGAACACTAGGGAAACCTAGGCAGTCGCTTAGGGCACAAAGGTCCTAGGGGTGCATGTGCATTTAAAAAGTATATTTTTTATTGTTTAGAAATATACGTTTAAATTAAATTAGATAATAATTATTTTTAAATAAATAACATCAACATTATATTTTATTTTAGAAAAAAATTGATAAACAACATAATCACGTTTAAGGTTCAATGACCTTCAAGGTCACTTTATCGATGAATAACTTCGATATTTAAATAAAATATTTCGAACATATTAAGAGAAAGTGAAGGGAAGAAGAGATAACATTTTTGAACACATTGATTAAGAGGAAGGGGTGGAAAGGGGTTTACCACTTATTCCAATTTATTTATGTTTTTTTAATATTTGTAATTTTTTTGTACAGTATTTTGGCACGCTTTTATCATTATTCTGCTTCACGTAGGAAGGTATGATTCTTAATTTTTACATAAAATAATTGGGGTGGGAATTTTAAGGCTCGCCTAAGCTGAATGAAACCCTTGCGTCAGCCCTGCCTACATAAGTATAGTCAAAGTGATAATTGTAACTTATTTTATTATAATAAATTAAGGGAAGAATCCCCTCAACAATATTGTCACTATTGCTAGATAGTAATACCACAAAACAAAGGGATTGCCGACACTGGTTGTCAACCCTCAGCCTCCAGCCCTTCACTTTCTTGTTGACCGCAGCCATGATCACCTTCATCACCCTCCCTATCACGAAACCCTGACATGTGTCTCTGACCTGACGTCATGTGACTAAAAATTTAACAACGACTTGATATTTACTTGACATCATGTGATAGACGACTTGACAATGACCTGTTGACATATGACTAACGGCTTGTTGATGTCTTAACGATAGGCAGCTCGACCTCGCAACGTTAAATTACCTCGGCACAATCTCAAATACAACAAACTTTTCCTCCTTTAAGCAAATGCTGATGCAGATTATATACCTCTTTTCATCCTTATATACTTTTTAAAACACTGATGGATTCTGGGAAGGATGGATTAACGTGAATAAAAGAATGTACATTTCAAATGGGTTCATTAGAATTATATTATAATATGCATAAATCTCTGAATTATTTGAGGCATCGAACCCTAGCTATTTGACGTAGGCCTAATGTCCTTTTCATCTGAGAGCCTTCTCTAAAAAGGTAAACGTCTGGATGTGACATTAAAAAAAAGTTTCTGGATGTATAATTATTCTAGGATAGATTTACCCTTCATATATTCAAGTAACAATGTTCTAGAATTCATCTCAATTACCTTACGTGTGTATATATAGCACCACGTCTTCCTAACAGTTTGGATTATACACTTACGCACTAATTACACTGATGTGCTAGGAATGAATAAGGTTGAATTTCAGACTAAGTGTACTCGCATTTGTGTGGAGGTAGGATGGAAAAACATTTAGGAATATCACCATCAGTACACCCAACTGGGATCGAACCCTGATATCCCCGTCTTCATTATTCCAGTCTATTACGAAAGTAACGCCTAAGACCATGTAGCCACCGAAGTGGATCATACGTACGAGTATATTGAACAGTTTGTTGTACATCCCTTAGCAAAATTATCCTTATGCTTCCTGAAACAAATTATGTCACCAGGCTTAAACTTACTTGTAACTGAGTCGATAATTTTGGGTTATAGGTGACCTGGTAGTCTAGGGGTAAGGTTTCAGACTTCTATGCTGGCGGCCGGGGTTCAATCCTCGGTGCNCCGGCACAGATTTATCTGATTACCAAACCCTTCCTTCACCTCTGACAAGACATCTTGTGAATGTGGGGAATGCCAGGCCTCCACCGTGGTTCGGATTCCACGTTAAATTGTAGGTCCTCCATTTCATCTCATTATCACCCTACCATTACACATTAGCGTGAGTGCGTATAACCCGGACGGGTAGTTAGACACGCCACTACTAATAATAATAATAATAGATAATTTTGGAATATAAGTAAACAGTATGCATAAGAATATCATTCTTAACATCAATATGACTCATCTTAATAGTTAAGTATATCCGAAACATTTATGCATCTTAGAATAGAGCATTGAATGATACATACTATCAATTTTTATTTAATCTAAACAAATTATTAATTATAATATATATAATATAATTTTATATTCAATCAGTTATTTAAACGTAGTTTATTGATCATACTATACATCATATTTAAACGACATTTAGTCATAATACAAGCAGCATACTTAGAATACATTTATTTTTCATTCATCAATCACATATATTCTTCATACATGATAAAGTAACGAATCATACCAATTACACATTAGATTATCGTTAATTGATTAACCCGCCTCGGTGGCGTAGTTGGCTAACACGTTAGTCGTGTTGAGCTGCTTGACTGCTGAGGACGGGGAGATCGAGGTTCGAATCTCGGTCGGGTGAACTGGGAGTGGTTTTTCCTAAATGGTTTTCCACTCTCCTTCCACGCAAATACGGGTTCACTTCCTCTTATTCAACCTTCCCAATTCCTAATCCATTAGAGTAATTAGTACGTAAAGCGTATAACCTGAACGGGTAGTAAGACGTGGTACTAAATATTATTATTATTATTATTAATTGATTAGAGCCATACATCATACCTATAAGACATTTGATCGTATTTCATGGATCATAGAGCACATAGTACTTGATTAGAGACACATCATACTTATAACGCGTTTGATCACACCTTATTTATTAATCGATACTTTTAAGACATTTGATCATCTTTCATTTATCAAAGATGGAGACTTCATACTTGATAGAGCCATGCATCATACTAAGCATATATATTCACTCATCTTTCACTAAACGTATCACGCTTCAGACCAATAAAACGTTTGAGCATCATTCATTGATTAGAGTTATGTATCATACTTATAGAACATTAGATCATTTCATATATCATATTGATAGTCATGAATCATACCAACAAGGGATTTAAATTACGGTCAAACCTTTTCCTATTTAACCGTAACTAACATTGACATTTATTAATGCATTAACATGATTAAATTGGAATTCACCTTGGAGTTGTTTAAACTAGAATGGACTTAATAATAAATACATTAATTGTTTAGTTGTATTTATTAAAAATAAAACAAAACACACTGCAGGGTGAATTGATTCACCTATTGCCCGAGACAAACTGCATTCAACCGACACTCGAAAACTGGGTAGAGCCTCCTCGCTCCAAACATAACAAATAGATTCCAAAGGAACATTCCCAAATCCTGCTACCCACCCCACTTACCACTTAGACACTAATCCAAGCCTTGCTTGACTCCCGGTGGTATGAATGACCTGGCCCCTTGAGGCGGCTCTCCCTGTTTAGGAGGGGGTGGGAGGAGGCTGGTCCTTGCTGCTGACATAGAAATAATTATTTCTTATCTCAATAAAGCCATCAACATACCTGTGCCACTATTGGATCCTTTCCCCTTTCTTGAGGGCCGTGCAACCTCCTTCCTATCCCAAAGTAGCCTGAAAGTTCAAAATGTAACAAACATTCAAAATAATCAGAGTGGGGCGCATGAGTCAAACAGAGTAAAAATGGTCAGAGAACAAATGATTGTTGCTCAGCGACTCGCAACCCACCTAGTTGCAGAAATTAAGATAAATTAGAATTTTCATAAATATGAAAAGACAGGGATACCAAAATTAAAGTAGAGGATAAATGTATTGTTGGATTATAATTTTAAGCATTTGTTATTGTTACAAAATATAATTATCCAAGAACGTGATATATATATATATATAAATTCTATGTTCAGGAAAAAATTTCAAGTACGCCTAAACTTATATTTAAGTTTTAGTTTAAACTATATAAACTATGCGTTGAAAGTTTGCTTTATAAATTAGATGTTATCTACACACATATATTTGTAGGCAATAGATATTATGAATATACTAAACAAATATTAAGTACCAAATAAATTGGTTGCCCAGGGGCCTACAACAACAACCGTTACAAATAATCAAAGAATAAAATCCTACTAATCTGAGAGAAAACCAAGGTTAACAAAAACTCCAACTGCACTCATAACATTTGGCATAAACCAAGCTATATGTTCGAGATACCTTCAAAATAAAAAATATATATCCCTCAACAAGTCTCAAACTTGACGAGAACTATTTATAGTTTTCATAACTTTCGAGAACTTACTTTGACAAAAGAATATTAATTTAAGAGCCTAAAAATATGTGCATATAACATTTGCCATAATGTCCTAGCTCAGATAATATTACTAACAGAATAATGTAATTATTAATGAAAAAGTTTTAATTTGATTCACCCTTTGCACATCTTTTCTTATAGTAAAATAGATCTCCATATTAAAGTATTTGTACAACTATTCTTAAACAAGAAACTTGAAAGTTTTACAAATAAGTTTCAACTTTAGAATCTTTGGCATAATATTCTCCTTAAATAATCAAAGAACAAATGGAAAGCTTAGTAGTCTATTTCCATTTTAAAGTTTATGGAAAAATGTTATCAATAAATACAATCACACAAGAAAATGAAAGTTTAAAGATAAGATTCTATTTCCATATTAAAGTCTTTGAAAAATATTCTCATTAAATATAATCAAACAGGTAAATGAAATTTTAAGAGTTTATTTACATATTAAAGTCTTTAAAACTATCTTTATATCCTATAAAGTCTTCCAACGAAGCATCTTAAAAAAATTGTTTTTAAAATATAGAATAATATTTCCAGAAAGAATTTTGAAAAATAAAAATAAGCTTAGTAATAATTATTTTCAAGCCGAAACGGAATTTATCTTACATTCTCTCAATGCCTCGTAGCTCGATGCTACCCATCTAATTCAAACAGAACAAGTCCCAAAAGTGATTTTCACTTGGCCGAACGACACTTTATATACTATAACCAGAGGGTGGGAGTTTAGGAATTACGTGGGGGTGAACACACGCACTGGATGGATGGAGAACATTGGAGAAGCCACATAGATGATTCTAGAAGCATTTCCATCTATCTCCATCTCCGTGAAACCTTTTCCTTGGTTTCGCCGATGCTAGCGCCTCATGATGGTGGGCCTTGTGAACGCAGTCGCGAAGCTTAGTTTCGAAACTTAGTGTGTTGATGTGTGGGTGGACAAGTGGTGTTGGGCGTGTTGCGTAGCTGGTCAAATAGGACGACCATGATTAGTTGATAACTTTTATTTGTAGTTGATTCCTTTGTACCGAGGAATGACGGTACAACCGCATCCATAATCCTCTCCGGGAGTCAACTTACAATAGTCACCCTGTCAATAGTTGTTAGTTTAAATTATTCGTAATGTATGTATTTTCTATCAATTTGACAATCATGTATTGATTAGAATCATACATCATACTCATTATATATTTAGATGATCTGTCATTGATCATACGATGGGTCATCCTTGTTTACGAGTCACATATTGTACATGATCAGGGACATAGTTAATCATATCAACATCGACATGCAGCAGCCGGCTTTCTGCATGACAGTGTTGTGAGAGTGAAACCTAAAATGGCGAATCTACTACATTTCAGTTGCTCCTTCGTACTGTTACAAATAATAGAGTATTTCTCCTATAATGGTATTAAAGCTGTGGCGTAAAATACTATGCCCCCTTCTCTTTAAATCTAATGCATACTTATCGTATCGTCTCAGAGGAAGACTGGACTACTGGCTGATACGAGAGAAGTTCCCGAGTTCAAACTTGTACGTTTAGGTCAGTCCAAGATCCCCTTTTCCTCAACTTATCTCTTCATCCATCTTGTACACAAGCCAACCCTATCATGATGATGCAACTCTTCTTCTCACCCACAATGCTCTTTTTTGTTTTGACCGCTGAGCTGAAGACTAACAGCATTTGTATATTGGTATTTATTCACTAGGCATCATAATATGCTGACATCATAATACACTGTTGTAAGTTTGCATTTCAAAGTTTAATGGGTCAACATACATTTATTGTAGCACGAAAATTGATACGCCCCTCTATCAGATTCTACTTTTTATTGGTGACCTGGTGGTCTAGGAGTAAGGTGTCTGACTTCTGTACTGGCGGCCGGGGTCCAATCCCCGGTCCCGGCAAAGAGTTATCTGATTACCAAACCCTTCCTTCACCTCTGACAAGACATCTTGTGAATGTGTGGAATGCCAGGCCTCCACCGTGGT
>CABFOW010001303.1:138742-157461 GCA_902141385.1 Timema californicum | reverse complement strand
TCTATTCTTGTTAGTTTATATCCTCTCCCTTTATTACCTTATAATGGTCGAGGTAATAACAAGTCGTAGAGAGGGTGTAACAGTTGGAACTCGCTGAATTGTTTTTACGACGTGACGCCACGGTAAAACCATCATCAGCGCTTGCTGACGAAGACTGTGACCCAGCTGGTGATTGCACAACATACTTAGAGTCGACAACAGAGCTTTTTTTTATTAGAATTTAAAGCTTTGCTAAATGTTTTTTTGGGTGATTTCAGTGAATTAGATAAGTGAGATGTAGATGTGGAAGATTAAATTGGCTTAGAAGATTGCGAAGATAAGGAGCATTGAGCTTCGACTGAAACCAAGCAAACTGAGGGCCTGGAAGCTAAAAGCTCCGAAATTTGGGACTTAAGCACAGCGTTATTGCTGCTCAGATCTTTTACCTGAGTAGACAGATCGTAGACCATGCTAATCAGAGAATTTAACAGCTGTATCGTAACTGCTTCCCGATCAGCTGATGGAGATTTGAGTAACTCCTCAAAATACTTCTTTACCTGAGGCGGCTTCTGCGGCCACCCTGGAAGAACTGGTGCGGAAGTAGATTTTGTTAGGGTGTCGTCCCCAAACGAAGCTTTAGCCTTTTTAGTACATGGGTCACACTTGAAAGTATAAACCCCACTTTTCAATTTAAAAAAAACACCTCATATTCTGCATAATTAATTTTGAGGCAATCAAGATGAAACCTTGTTTTACAAGGGCCAGAACACCAAATGAATCTTTGTCGGCCAAAGAATACATGGGAGCATTTAGCGCAATTGTCTTCACTGCCCGGCATATTGAATAAATCAACTTACCAGGCCTAAGGAAAGGCAAACTCACACAGAACACAACACTTAGCACACGGAATGAAGTCACTTGCGGAGCTTAGTAAAAACACGTCCACTTATGGCAAGCGCCAACTGAATAATGATAATAATAATAATAATAAATCCTATATATATAATTTTTAAACAGCACATGTATCACATAACATGAATGGTTCAAACAAAAAGAGTTAATTACAAAAATTTCATTTTGTGGACATTTTAACCATCAGTTACTTAAAGTTTTATGGTAGTTTTTATGTCAAGCCAAAACTTGGGAACATATAAGTTTTGTTATCCTACTCTTAGTTTTTAAAATCTAGAATAGGCTACAACAATAGCTAAATAAAATAAAAAGTTAATGCTCTAGGCTCCATACATTAATGTTCTCAATGGAAAAAATTATCACTTTTAATCTGAAACTTACCATCTTCACTTTGTTTAGTAGCCTATTTTCATTTTATTAGTATTGACTTGCCAAAGGAAGTAACCTGCTATTGCTATTAACTTGTTAGGTGAAATAGCCTAAAACGTGCGTTTACTCACAAAAGAAGGACATTACAATCAGGTTTCTATTTGTAATTTTTGTCAGAAATCTGGTTAAGTAATTACAATAGTTTTGTATGTTATAGCTAAACCATTATCATATAGGTACTTAATGCTTCACTTGTCACAAACTGTAAAATTATGTCCAGTAATACCTAATAAGGTATTAATGTGTCCAGAATTTTGTTTTGATTCTATTTAAATGGTCAGATTTTGAAACCGAATGATTTTACATTTTAAATCAATCTCGAATATGTCAATCAATCACAAGTTTATATTATAGTATCAAGGCTATAAAATACATAACGTTTATCAGTATGACTAATAGTTTTCTAATAACAATAAAGTAGATGGTAAGTACTAGACTCGATGGTAAAATAGTTTATCTTACCAATAAAAATGAATTCTCCATATCTGGGAAGCTTCTGATTGGCCTAGTAGATTCCATTGTGTGGTTTGGTACCTTGACTATTTGCAGCAATATCAAATAATGTCCTGGAATGTGTACTTCTAATATTGTTTGCGCCAATAGCTTCTTCATTTTTACACTGTATCTTATTTAATATAAGATTACCCCGATCACTAAACTCCACCTTACAACTTTTACACACCAACATTTTCACTCAAAATTAAAAAACCCCAACAAAGCTCAGCAGTCAACAGCATAGAAAAGACAGGCAGGCAGGCATAGTCCAACATAACCTTAAACCGTATAACTCAAGTTTTGCCAACAGAAAATCTACCGTTTTTCCAAGATGGAAAAACTAAACATAGAGACATATCATTTTTTGGACAATTTGAAATAAGTTAATAAATGAATCAGCTAAGTGGCCAAAACACATATCTCAACATATCAGCTTCTGCTACCTTGAATATTTTTGTTAAAATATAATATTTCTCATGACAAAACCAAATATGTCAACATTTCACCCTCAGCCACTTACAAATTGCTTCAAGTTGGAAAATATCTAAGATGACCAAACCAAAAATCTCACTTATAAAATTCCTGGATTCTTTAAAAAAAAAAATTGACATTTTCTAAGATATAACAAAACTAAAGATTCATAACTCAATTACCAGAGGAAGGAGGGCATATCAGATGATGCCATATCATAGATCTCAATGAGAGGAATATGAATATACTAATAACTCAATTTTGCAAAATAATAGAGATATCAAGTTTTGCTAAAGGACCACAGTTATATTCAATCAAATTAGCAAATTATGTCAAAATGCCACATTACTTGTGTGTGTAAAATAGAAAGATATACCCGTAACTATTTTTTTCTTATATACAATGGTACGCAGACGACAGCCTGAAATTTCAGCTACAAATGTCGATTCAATTATATTATAGAGGTCAATAGTTATTTCAGAGATCATGGGACATAGGATTGATTGGCCCACAATTTATATTAACATAATATTTCTTTCAATATTGTCACTCAAACACCATATTTTTAAGTTTTTTAAACTTTCTAGAAATCTAAATTTTTTTTTTGTTAAATCAAGCGGGAAATATGATAAAATCAAGTGGTATTTTCGTAGTTTTAGTTGGCTAAGTTGTGTACTTGCACACCCTCTTGAATGACAATGGTCATCTATGAAATTGTGTATGTTTATTAAGATCTAGCAATTATTAATGTTACAATTGATGACACGTTACTGCACTACCCTTGAATGTGGGAACTTAAATTACCATATTTAAGAAGGTAATTGAGCTATAACTATAGTAAAGTACTTTTTATTTTTGCAGTTTAATACAGTAGAATTTTTCAACAAACACAAGGAAAAAAAGTATGAATTTCTTTAAATTAAACTACAGTGTTCAACCTTACTTTTGTAAAGTCAAAATATTTTACAATTTTTTTACTGAATTAAAAGTTGTATACTTATGGCTCTGTTACAGTCTTTGATGTCTCCAAATATATAATGGCTATCTAGTTTGTATGTCCAGTATTATCATCCGCCACAAGTGGCACTTTTTGTTGTCTCCGTCAACATTATTTTGGGATCACAATTTCCAAATTTTCCATTAACTGGTTCAGCCTACTATGCCAACTGTACCCAGGTTAGTGTTTATCTAATAAATTAGGCATACCTACCATTATGTTGATTTTTATTTTGTACTAAATAATATGGGCCTTTTGACTTGAATTATTTAACAGATAAAGAATTTACTGGTATTGTATCAAAGAATTCAAAGGCCAATCAATGGTCTGCTACTAACCATATTGTTTTAAAGCCATAGGCCTGCTGTCACATTAAGCCAAATTTTAATTATATTTCTTTTTAATATTATAGCTGGTTAATGAATTGGTGAACACATAAATTACGTCTTAATCTTGTAAAAGGTTAGATATATAAAAAAATAGTACCGTTACTTGAAAATACTAGATTAGGGCTAAGTTACTGATTTAGATTGAGGGGCACTCCATCGTCACGGGTGGGACACTAGCACTACGCTTTTCTTATTTTGACAGTAAATATCTCATACAATATACATTTTGTCAATATGGTATGATAGCAATAGTTTACTCATAGCTGCACCACCTGGCTATGATAAACATACATTTCACAGTTCAGATGTGAAATTAATGAGCTTTAAACTATTGTCACGTGTGGGACGAAAAAAAGACATGCCTTGTAACACAGATGAGGGTTTTAAGAAAAAACTGTGAATTAATGAGCAAAAAATATATGTCATTAATTCTGAAATAATTAATGTTTGACCTGCACATTGTAATTAAAAACTAAGTAAAAAAATGACAATAATTTTGTATATATTAATATTTACTGCATCACGGGTGTGGCAAGGGTGTGTCACGGGTGGGACACTTCTAATGTATTTAAAAGAACAGAAATCATTACAAACTCATATTAAAATCATTCTGAAACAGATTATGTAACTTTTAGATATGATTAACAAACTATTGAACCAGTTCAAAAGTTTTTTCCAAATTATTTTCTCCCTGATGCTTATCAAACACACTTAAAAGTAAATGAATTAGATTTCACTGTTCATACACATCTACTTCACCAGGGAATTTAAAGAAAATACTGTTTTTGACATTTTTATCTCACGTAATATGTCAAGAATCTGGTCAAAAGTGACAAATGAAATGTCCTTTTCATTAGTTTTAAATTGGTTGCCACTGTCCCCATCATTCCTCAAAAACATTACTTTATTACCTCCCCATCATCATCTAGAGAGGTCTGAGCAATACCAGCATATCTGTACTTAGTTGAAATGTCAGTATTCTTGCTTTGGGAGGTTGTGAATTTGACTAGCAAAAAAGAACCTGCCATTATATCTGCAACTGTAGGAGCCTTTGTTGGAACCATGCCGTTGAATGCATCCAATGGAAATGTTTCACGAGCTGCATTGTCAGAATCGCTCTCCGGGTAGAAATCCAAGAAGTCAAGCTTGAAAACTCTGAACTTGGAAAGCTCCAACTGGAAAGTGCGTCCTACAATCAAACTTTCCTTATTGTAGCCCTTCAAAAATGTGTAGCGACTATAGCTTGTCAATACCATTTACAAACCTCCATCTTTCATCCAGCATCTCTTTATTTCTTTCGACTTCTTCCAGTAAAAGGTCTATTATTTTGACATTTTCTACTGAAGAGCAAGCCGCTTCTAAAAAATCTTTGGCATTATCAATTTGAAACTTGCATTGTTTCATTCTGCTCCACACAGCCCTTTTCACAACTGCACCAATTCCATCAACAGCTCCCTTACCGCGAGAGGTGGCAAAAAAGTACCATTCTCCCTCTACATTGAAGTCATCTGGCATAAAACAAAGGTTTGTTAGTGTGAACCAATTTTTAAATTAGGATGCTGCCCCATCAGAGAATATCTTTATTCCCTGTAGATCATTTAATCCCTGTTTCAACTCACTGACGATTCTCTTAAGACAGGCAAAAACACCATACTTATAATGGCTCAAAATATCAGTTACAATTGCAAAAGAACGTATTTCACCGCCAGGGAGCCAGGCGTAAGCAGTAAAGACTGTGATCTGCTTATGAATTTAGTGTGCTGACCGAGTTTCATCCTGTGTGACGGCTGAATAGTTTCCTGCTAAGTCAATTTGCAACACAACCTCACCTGCCTGCAAGGTCTGTTTTACCCCAATGAATGTTTGAGATTGGATTCACTTAACATACACATGTGTCTTGAAATGAAGCAGCTGGGAGTTAAGCTCATGAACAGCTTCAAGTGTTCCATCATTTGCAACTATTTTAAGAGTGTCCTTCAATCTCAGTCCATTTATTTCAAGTAAGATTGCAGGAGACACCATCATCAATTAGTGTGAGGAGGTCAGTTGTACCTGCTACAGTTCCCGAGCATGCATTTTTCATTTTTATTGTCACAACAAATCATTTCAAGTAGTTTAGCACCAGAATTTGGAAAGTACTTAACTTTCTTGTTCAGGGCTTCAACAATGTATTTAAAATTGCTGTGCTATTTGCAAACACACACATTGTGTGGCATCTCACTAGTCAAGAGAACATAATTGGGGCGAAGGTCATAAAACTTGGTTATTTTCACTTTATTATCAGGGTTTTCTGACACAAATAAGGAATACGCCTCCTTAACAGTCATGTTCATGTAGCTCCTCTGATACAAAATCCTCCCTCCTCTTTTGGGGTTTTTGATAGTTTTAATATCTATTATGCCTGGAGACTGGTGACTAATATCATCACATTGATAAAAAGTCTCCACTTTTTCTATTGTTTCTTCAGATAATGCATGCTTAATTTCTTTTCTCTCCATATCATTGGGAAGAATAGTTTAGCATGGAAAATGTTAAAATTCTCATACACTAGTTTTTTTAATGACAGCAGTCTTTCTCCTGGGGCTGCAGGGAAGCATCTTTTAACTCGACCTTTTGCTTTCCCTAGGGACTGCACTTAAGAATTAGGCCTATGCCTATGGCTCAAATATAGGCCTACTTTAAAAAAGGTTCAAGACATTTAATTCCAATGGTTAATTTANCATACACTAGTTTTTTTAATGACAGCAGTCTTTCTCCTGGGGCTGCAGGGAAGCATCTTTTAACTCGACCTTTTGCTTTCCCTAGGGACTGCACTTAAGAATTAGGCCTATGCCTATGGCTCAAATATAGGCCTACTTTAAAAAAGGTTCAAGACATTTAATTCCAATGGTTAATTTAAAGAAAAAATAAATATCATAAAGGAAGTTTATCCCATTGTGCAGTCACATGGCTATAACCAGCAAATTACCATGAAATTGGGACCAAACATAATGTCTGTCCCATCCGTGACATACACTGTCAAGGGTGGGACAAATTAAAATGTTTAAAATCTTGTGATTCGTCAGTTTTATAAGAAAAATATTTGAGAAATGTGTTTAACATAAGAAATTGTTCACTTTTACAAATTTATAAACCTAACCTCCTAACTAATTTCACTCTAGACTAACTTTTAGATGTTTTTTGTCACGGGTGGAACATCTCAATCACTCTTTTCTCATTTTTAGATAATGATCAAAAAGATTACCTAATCAAAATAATTATATGTGGAACCTGTAATACAAATATGAGGGCATCAGCTCAACACATAATCTTCTCCCAAATGTAAACAAAGATGCTTCTACAGTTTTGCCAGCCTAGAGTACAAAACTATGTTCCAAGCAGGCGAGTGGAAACACAAACTTCAAGTACATGGTTAAAAAATAAATATCAGTTTTTTTTTCATGCAGTGGTAACTTTGCGGATTTAAATTATAAAATATATTGAAATTAGTTTGTTTTTTCCACCTTAAGAAATATGTGTTGGGGCTCACTTTCTCATGGAATGCCCCTTGACTCAAATGCCATCATGAAGGTTGAAGCGTTTTAGCACATAACCAGCTTGTGCCCTGTGCAAGGTTTTATTTTGGGCCTAGGCCCTACTTAATTATTATTTTTGAGAAAAATAAAAAAATAAATACTAGGCCTAGCTATATAACATTTGTTCATAAAAAAAGCACATATACAGTATCAATTTTTTGTATGCCTTCTAAACTACACTACATTTCACAATCACACTTTTGCATTTATGTTTTAATTTAATTTAATTTAATTTAATTCAGATAAAATATAAATTAAATCAATTAAGATTCTACCCCTATAGACTAAATAATTTTAGCTAAATAATGTAATATATCTACTGATAATAATTGTTATCGAAGTAGACTTCTAATAATTAGGCCTCCAATGTTTCATATAGCACAATAACACAAACATGAAAACAAAGTAATTTTAAAATATACACATGCATACACACACCCATACATACACCCATACACACATGCATACACATACACACCCACACTTGAACACACACACACATGCACACTCACACCCACACATTCATGCACACTCACACCCACACATTCATGCACACACCCACACACATCCATCCACACCCATACACATGTGTACAAATACACACCCATGCACACCCACACCCATACACATGCATGCACACACACACACACACACATGTATCATCCAATCCTTGACCAGCAATGTATTAATTACTTGAATATTCTTATTCCCAAATCGCTTTGTATGTACCACAAGTCAAAATATGATTAATTAAAAAACAGTGTCAACAAGATTTTCGGATGTGGTTGTTGGGTTAAAAGCGGCATAGCCACCAAATAAACATATACATTCACCCGCGTTGTGCGCCCGGTGTGTTTATCACTTCTGTGATTCAGTGATCCAGATGTTGTGGAGCATAGGGCGCCCAGGGACTGAGTGCCGCAATTATCATTAAATAACGCTATGGGCTGTCTGGGCCACTTGACACATTTGGTTTGCTGATATCTGAACTGAATAGCAGAATACTGTGGCAAAATTATCCTAAAATTATAAATTCAATATAAGTATAAAAATACAATATTTGAAATTTGTTTCATCAGTTCCATTTCAAGGCGCCCCCTGCCCTCCCCCCCTTCCTTTGTCCTGGGCCCTGTTTCTCTGCTTCTCTTGCACCAGCCTAGTTATGGCACTGGTTAGAATTGTATAGTAGTATGGTATTAAACCTATATATTAAAAATTAAAGCTTGCACATAGTACACAAATGCCCTCTTGGGAATGGTGTGTGTTGAGAGAGAGACATTAAATCATTTTATATATCATATATAATTTCTTATATTTTATTTTTAAGCATCCATACACACAATAAAAGCAAATTTCCAACCATTGCAATCACAAAGTGAACACTGATTGAGGACAGTAATTTAGAGATTACTTTGCCCAACATCGTATGACAGGGTTAAAGAGTTTAAATATTTAGGAGCAATTTTTAACTAGCAATAACAATATTATCATATTCTGAAAATTGAAAAATGACACCTGGACACGGGAATCGAACCCGGGACCTTTGGCTTAGTACGCCAATGCTCTTACAACTGAGCTATCCAGGATTCGTCCTGTGCCCATGGTCATTATTCACTCTTCACTCATATTTTAAGGCAGTCGATTATGGACGTGTGGGAATCTTCGGCTACAAATGTGTGATTAATTAAGATCACGAGCTATCAGATAACGCAGTGAAGAATGACCATGGGCACGGGACGAATCATGGATAGCTCAGTGGTAAGAGCATTGGTGTACTAAGTCAAAGGTCCCGGGTTTGGTTTCTGTGTCCAGGTGTCATTTTTCAATTTTCAGAATATATCTAGATGGAGTAATCCTCACAAAAATGCATAAATAATAGCTTTGGCTATTTGATTTTTCAATAACAATATTGGATTGGAAATTAGGAAACGAATACAACCAGTAAGTTGATAGATAACATCTAACCTGCTGTCTAGAAATGTAAAAGTCCGAATATACAAAAATACGCAATAAGCACGTTTTTCATGTTCCTTTGGGACCTCTCCACTTGGGTTGGGTTGGGGTAGTAAGGAGAAATAGTAATATTTCGAATACCCCTCGCAAAGCACATATCCTTAAAAGCCCCAACCAGAACTGACTCCCATTGTTGGGTACTATAGTGCAAGATAGTCCAAAATTTCAGAAGATGTTCTCATCCGGTAGTTTCACCGTCGCTCTTTTAGCAGCAGGCATCATCCAAACATACTGAGTAAATTCGTCTATTGCTGTCAAAATATGTTTATATCCTACTTTCGACTGGGGTAGTGGTCCAAAGAAATCAATAAACAATCTTTGCATTGGAAAGCTCGTGACTTCCGAACACAATGAACCATACCTTGTCATTTGGGCTGGTTTAGCACGGGTACACGTCCCGCAACTCCTCACACGTTCTCTTATATCCTGGTTCATATGTTCCCAATAGAACATCTTTGTTATTTTTGCAATTGCTTTTGATATCCCTAAATGTCCTCCCAGGGGACATTTGTGGTAATACCTTATCACATTGTCAGTATGTATTGTCGGGAAAGCAATCTTCCAATACGTCAACAGAAGTTCTCCCTGTAGTTTGAATTTGGCCGCCGGTTTTCTCTCAGAAAGATCCTTACAAACCTTTCCCAGAATAGGATAAGTTTTCAGAGCTAACCTAATGGACGAAAATATCTCCAGCATTTGTCCCAATATCCCTAGTGGAACTGGGTCCTGTGTTTCCTCTCTACTGGCGCCAATCTCATCTTCTTCAAACATCTGAGACGGGCTATCCGCAACACGGTTATTCTTTGCTGGGATATGGACTACTTCTAACCGTAGGGATGCCAACCTTGCTATCCACCTCCCCGATCTTCCCTGTCTGTCTGGAGTGATTCAGTAGCCAGGAAAGTGCTTGTCGCAATACAGGTCAAACTGGTTATGCTCCAGATACGCCCGGAATTTGTCAGTACCGAAAACCACAGCCAGAGCTTCCAGTTGGTACGTAGAGTAATTATTCTCTTGACTGTGTAGTATCCTACTAGCATAAGCTACCGGCCGCATACCCCCCACTTCTCTCTGGGCTAATNCTTCTATCTGGGCCAATACAGCACCCAATCCAGTTGTCGTCTGTAATATGAATTTCTGTTTGAAATCCGCCATATTTGGGATTGATGGAGTTACAAGGTCCTCTTGGAGGCTATGGAAGGCTTCCTTGCTGGTTTCTGACCATCTGAGGGGGTTTCCCGTTTTCTTGAGCCTGTACAGTGCGCCTGCTTTTGACGAGAGATTGGGGATAAACCATCCATAAAATACTATCATTCCTAGGAACTGGGCTTATTTGCGTCCCATTTTGGGCAAAGGAAACTCGTATTGCTTTGGTCCTCTCTGGGTTAGTAGACAACCCCTCTCTGGGTTAGTAGACAACCCCTTGGATGAGATACGGTGCCCCAAAAAGTCAATTTCTGATACCGCGAACAGAATTTTTTCAGGTTTTACCCTTAACCTTGGCCTTTGGAGTCTGATGAGTACTTCTCTCACGTGTTCCACATGTTCTTCCCAGTTTTTAGAGAACACCACAAGGTCATCCAAATAGTTAAACAAAAAAAGTGCTGTATGTCCCCGAAAATGGTGTTCAAGATTCATGTGAGAATTTGAGCCCCAGTGGCTAACCCAAATGGTAAGACGAACTCGTACAACCCAAACTGCGAAATGAAGGCAGTCAACAGTCTGGTCTCTTCTGACAGTGGTATCTGGTAATATGCCTTATTGAGGTTGATAGTTGTGTACACTGCGGCTCCACCCAAGAACTACAACGCCATCTCTATGGTAGGCATCGGTGTCGCCTCATATTTGATCTTCCAATTCAATTTTCTATAATCTATAACTAACCGCCTCTATTTGTTTTCTTTAGAAATCAAATGTTACACCCCACTCTGTTACCTTTTATTTACGACCATAATTAAGATAAAAGGGAGCGGGAGTAATCTATGGAACAATTGACAAGGGAAATTAATAGCAATATTTAAAAGCAACAATATGACCAGCTCATTCAAAACAATAACATTAGAGCAGAAAACTTTACATGGTCTCATTAATCAAACCGAGATATGTTGAAAACCAAACAAATAGATAATAACTTCATATTTTTAAATTTCACAGATAACTTAAGAGATAGTTATAAAACTCATAATATATCCAATATTCAAATGGGTCAGTCTTGAAGAGACAGAACAACCTGTAAAGTTGAATTTAGTACAATAAATCAAAAATATTAATATTGATCAGGATAATACATAAGGACTAAATAAGGGCCTAATGAGCACCTTCAAAATGTTACCAAAGTGTCTTTTTAATACCAAAGAATAAAAACTTCAAAAACGTTAACCTTACATGTTGATTTTATATAAGAAACTTTAAATTACTTGGAGTTTGGCTAACAGAATTTAGTCAAACTCCCCTGGGACTATCTGATCCTGACACAATATTACGAAATGAAAACAATAACCCTACTAGTAAATAGTAATGAAAATATATTAGAAGCGAACCAGCAAACCCTAGAAAAATATTAGAAAATATACTAAAGTTAATTAATTTCATAATTAATCAAAATGATCAGAAAATTACTTTACATTAAACTATATTTCAAAATGCAAACAAAAATAAGAAACGCTACCTTAATGTTTACAAAATAATTACTACTATCCACAATTTCAAAAAAATTTACATTGAATTCGTTCAACTCCAAGTCAATTAACAATTGTGGCTATCTAAAAGATTTAACACTCGAAAGGACTCTAGCGTCCAAGTGGTGA
Organism: Timema californicum; assembly: GCA_902141385.1. Lineage (NCBI taxonomy): Eukaryota > Metazoa > Arthropoda > Insecta > Phasmatodea > Timematidae > Timema > Timema californicum. Next base: position 145,394 of record CABFOW010001303.1, on the reverse strand, counting down.
CAGAAAAAATATAGAGCCTCATTTCAAATTTAACGATCAGGAAAAAATCAATAGATTTAGATAATAGAAAAATTACAACATCTAACATGGCTGACACTAAGAGTTAAATTTAAATCAGTGTCCAATAAATAAGTCACCATAGTTAATATTCTGAAGAAGATATATATAAATGTTTTATCCTGACATTGTCTAGGTCCAGGACAATGTTACTCGGTCAAGCGATGTATTCAAATAGTCATTTTAGCATACACGCACATCACAATATATAGTGGGTTTCGTCACAATAGAATCAAGGTGGGAGAATTGAACACACGGTCGGTGACATCAATATGGCCTACTCGAAGCTTTGGATGAGCACGTAGACCATTTGTTGTCATGGCTCCATTCTTCAATCACCTGATGTTTTGAAAGTAGTTCATCTCCCTACAATCAGAGGGTAGGTGAATAGTCATTCTATAGTCGTGTCCAATACTGGCCAACCCATTACGTGTTAGTTGAACAGGACTGAGTGGACTTCTTCTTGTTGGAGCATTGTAGCTCGCTTGGCCCACTCATCAATTTAGGATGATAGGTGTAGGCCAGTCTTGGTGGTTGCTATTTTCAGAAGATTAAATTGGTAAGTACATGAACAGTTTAATTATATAGAGATTGATTATGTAGAGAGAATATTATTGTTCAGAATTGTTTTATTATGTCGTACCAAACTACGTGAACTACAATAGAGAATAATACTAATGTAGGGATTCTATTACTGTAGGTATAATTGGAGCGGGTAGTATGAATTACAGAGAGTTATGGGCAAATGTCAGCATGGGGCGGGTCCTATTTTAGCATAATGTAATGTAATGTTACACAGAAAGCAAGGAGAAGCGTAGGGACTGTTCGAGCGTTTCAAAGATTTTATGTAATTTTTTAATATACGAAACTTAAGAGATGCATAGTAATAAGGTTTGGATCTCTCCGAGTTCGGATCTCACCGGGTTCGAATCATCTAGTTCAATCGAGTGTGTCATTACGTGGGTACACCCGACCTTGCTTGTCACTACATCAAGAAATTTATCTTTCAGACTCACCAACTCCACCCTCGTTGTGTCACCTACCATACTGACCGACCTTTCTCCCAAGTTACCTATCGTCTCTAATGGCACCACAAATCCTGTTGCAAACGGGAACGTCACCTCCTCCATGTGAAAATCCACCTTCAGTCCCAAATTCCCTATGAATCTCTTCCCTAAAAAGACATCCGTGAGCAATGAGGGAGATATCAAAACCCAGACAGGTCACGTAAATGGTCCTATCCTTAGCGATACTTTGGTCTTTTCTTTGATCTTCAAGGGTTGTCCATTGGCTAATATATACATGTTAAGGCACACCTTTCTACCCTTTGTACTAATCTGTTCTCTTGGAGTTTGCGGTAGAATTCTCCAGAAAGTACATTATCTCTCACCCGCCTCGGTGGCGTAGTTGTGTTGAGCTCGACTGCTGAGGACGGGGAGATCGAGGTTCGAATCTCGGTCAGGTGAACTGTGGGGGGGAGGGGGGGGTCCTAAATGGTTTTCCACTCTCTCCACGCAAATGCGGGTTCACTTCCTCTAATTCAACCTTCCCAATTCCTAATCCATTAGCGTAGTTAGTACTTAGAGTGTATAACCCGAATGGGTAGTAAGATGCGATGCTTAGTAATAATAATAGTAATACATTATCTCTCACCCCTATATCTAAGAGAGCGACCGTAGATGTTTTTCCCATACTGATTCTCATCCCCCATAGTAGGCTATTTCCCTTCCTTCCTGGCTGGCACTTTGCGCTCCTTGGTTCTCTGAACGCAAACAAATGTGTGACATTCCGTCCACCCTTGGAATCTTGGCTGCCCTTCCTATAATAATACACTCTTATCAGGTGATCAGTTGAACTACACTGGTAGCATTTTATAGGGAAACCACCCGTGGATCCACCCCCGATTCCCTTCCGTGTTTAGCTTGTAGTACTTGGAGATATTCTCTTACCTTCTGCACTAACCCCTTCCTGGGTGAGAGTCCCCTGCTGTGGGAGCTGTTTGAACCCGCCTGGCGGTGTCCATGGTCTAGCCGGCCTAAACACCCTGTATTTGTTCGGCGGGAAAGTTTTGGTCATGCTTATTTGTTCGGGGTGTATTGCCTTATACTGGGAAATCTCTTTCTGAGCGAGTTCTAAACGTGTTTCCACCTCCTGCAATTCTTTAATGGAGCCAACCCGTGATGTTCGGTGTTTATTATAATTTATGGCCTTAGGTTGTTGTAAATTCTTTCTATGCTCCGCAGTAATGAAAACTCCTTGTGGTGTTGTGTTAAGGTCTGGATGTCCACTAGATACTCGGCCACACACTCTCGTGGTCCCTGTTGTTGTCCTCAGTTATAGTCTTCTAATATCATCTGGTAAGTTGAAGGGAAAAAGTTCAACCTAAAACCCCCTATGAAATCGTCCCAGGTTTTCCAGATGCTCATGATGTTCCGGACCCAACTCAGTCCTCTCCCTGTGAATAGTTCCGGTAAGGATTCCAACCCCTCTTTGTCCGTGAGTTGATCAATTTCTTTGAGTTCAGTTACCCTTTAGACAAAGTTGATAGGTTGTATCTGATCCGTAAACTTGACTTTAAAATCACGCACAAGATTGAGAACAAACACTAGTCGACTTCTTCCCTCAGTGGGTATCCTGTGTGTTAAACTCTCCAACACTTGCTCGTCTCGACGGGTTTGTTCACATTCCGAACGAGTTACACTGAGGGACGCTCCTTCTATCAGTGAACTAGTTCCTTGATTGTTGGTCACCGCATCACCTTTCCTTGTGGTATCCGTCCTCCTGTTCCTGTGTTCCTGTTCATCAAATTCCCTTTTGTCTGATTTCTTTTCCTCTCCTTTTGGGCCCTTGGAGATAGGAGTATTCCAGGAGTTTTTTTCCTTTATTCCAGGAGTTTTTTCCTTTATTCCTCCAAAGATGGGTCATCCAGTCGGGCATGCTCTGCTCTGTCGAGGATGTGTCGACTTGTAGTTAACCATTTCTTCCCTTGGGAATAACTAGGCTTCAGATTCCCCTAGTTTCTTCTCTTAATTTTTCAAGCTTACGTAACAGATGAGGGACCCCTGTTTCAAATCCAGGAACCAGTTTCATATTGATCAATACCACCCCTTCGTTGTCCTCTCGAGCTACTAAGTCCGACAACTGGCATCTCATCTCTGTCACTGAGCTGGCCGGGGTCACACCCTTTATCGAAATCTCGTAGAACAATTCGTCCTTTACCAGCCGAGTCGGGTCCATCTCTCCAGGATGCTACACCTCAACCAGGGATAAACAGATTCCAACCGCGTAGTTAACAAATACCCCAGTATTCTTGGTCTAGTAAACAAATGTCCTGCAAATTATCGAAGCTTTCAGATTGAGCCGCGACGCTCCGAGGTGACATATGATGTAAAAAATTTCTAAATTATACCTTTGTTGATGTAAAAAAAAACTAAACACCCTAATATTAAAAACTAAATCAACTAACATCTGAAAATCTATGTATATTACACAATGAGGGAATAACAATATTGACGTAACATCAAAGATTAAAAAACTGATTTTGATATACTACGCCAACTCGAAAATTTAAAGTTCATGAAAAATTATAAAGCCCCCCCATCATAAACAGAGTTCCACCTTTTGTTATAAAAAAACTTAGTACATTTAGCTTAGCAAAAGTGTCCTGTAAATTATCAAAGTTCTTTGGTCATGAAACTCCACACGACATACAATGTAAACAATTTCTTAACTATACATTTTGTTGATGTAATAAACCCCTTAACACTCTAATATTATATGCTAGATATTCCAATGTTCGAAAGTTTATGTATATATTGAACAAAAAAGATTTACAACCCCAAGTCAAAAAGTTAATGTTCATATAAAATTATAAAGTTCCCAGAACATTTTATCCGCAATGGATATCAAAAGTCCCACATATTCTATTATAAGGTTAAAGATAAACATAATCAAAACCTATTAACAACGGTTTAATATAGAACCAACATAGTTTTTAAGTGAACCTTAGTAGAAAATAATTCTGTCCAACTACTGATGTATCTCAACATCGCATGATATGTAATTGTTACTTCTTAAAATCACAAGCCTTTGTATAGATATATAGTAAATCAATTTAGTGTACTAACAATATAGATTTTGTTAATCAAAGCTAGGTTCAAAAGATTAGTCTCAACAAAATATAACTGTTAGTGTTTTTGTTCAAAGTCGTATCACTCATACAATTTCCAACAAGTTTGTTTGTGTTGTTTTTATAAATTTTCTCTTTTTAACATGTTCCTTTAACAGCCACCGGACCCGTTCTACACTCCCCTAGTTGCTCTGTAAACATCATATATCATAAATATGTTCAAAAACATTGACCTTGTTCACATCAATATTAGTCCCATCTTCAAAAGTGAACTTCTACACAATATACAAGTCCTCCATGGTTACATTCATGGTCACAACGTCATGATCAATGCCCCAAAGGGTCGACACCCAACAACCATTTACCATAGTAATGAAAATGTTTTTCCAGTTAATGTTTCTTTGCACACTGTAGTCCAAAAGAGTTGATCCGGCCCACGACTAAATAGCATCGGTCACTATACTATTAAAAATTTGTACATTTCTTCTCCCTATTTATCAAAATAACTACACTAATAATGTTTGAATATCTGTCTGAAAAAAAGACTCTAAAGTACTGTCCAGAATCCATTTTTACATTGTTACACAGAAGCTATCTTAATGAAATGATGCATTTATTGAATACACTTACATTGTGTAAGTACCTAATGGCTTGTTTACAATCTGCTACCATTTTGTCATAGTTTCAATGATAAGACTGGATTATCAGCGTTTAAAGTAACTTTCAACCATAAAATGTTTTATTATTATTATTATCATCATCATTAGCACCGCGTCTTACTACTCGTTCGGGTTATACGCACTTACGCTAATGTGTAAATGGTAGGGTGATTGTGAGATGAAATGGAGGACCTACAGTTTAACGTGGAATCCAAACCACGGGTTGAGGCCTGGCATTCCCCACATTCACAAGATGTCTTGTCAGAGGTGAAGGAAGGGTTTGGTAATCAGATAAATCTGTGCCGGGACCGAGGATTGAACCCCGGCCGCCAGCACAGAAGTCTGACACCTTACCCCTAGACCACCAGGTCACCCATAAAATGATTGAAAGACATAATTTTAAGAAGAATAAGTAAAAAGGAAGACATATGCAAAACTGTACATATATAAACCTTTGAGATTGAGGTAGCCTCAATTTTATGACTGCACTTAAATTTTGTGCAGCTGATTGTAGATGAGTCATTAAGGAAATAACAAAGGAAAAACTTTTAAACCTTCACATCATATAATTATATATATAAAAAATAGAACTTACTGGATAGTGTTAAGAATGATACAATTTCTTAAGGTGTCCTTACTCACACTCCAAAGTTTAGGAAATTGTTTATTCCTTACTAAGCATCACTTCTAATTTTTCTATATGAGGCAGTAGTTATGTAATCAATATTTTGTTTTTATATACGTTGAGAATAAAACTACATATTTGGAGTTTTCGTGCTTTGAATTGCCAGGTAGGCCCTATCAATTTAATATTTAAATATAAATTTAGATTGTATAATTTAATACTAACGTACCATGTAACATGAATATGTTTGTATTTTGTGTTTATTTATGGGGCAGCTTAAGAAAGTTCACATATAATGTTGATTTCTTGATTGTTGTTTTTGTAGTATCTGGCCTAATATTACAATTTACTGCATATTGTTTAATATAGTACTAATTGTGTTTAAAGTATACCTTAATGTAACTAAATAGGAATTGTTCAAAATTCTTAAAATAATTAGCACAATTAGAATTATGTTAACATCTGTGAGACCTTATTTATGTGTGTAGTTTTGGGTGAATTTCTCTAGAAAATGTTATAGAAGACATTTCAATTAAGTCTTGTCATCTTCACATACTGTTATTCCCAATGGGATTTGCTGAGTTGTAAAGAATTTTAAAACCTTGTGCAACTCTGGTGAATTTTATAAATATTAACACTGAGCAAAATTTACCCTAAAATACATGACTCCATTTTAATGTAATTTTATAGATACTTTTTGGTGTGTATGTCTAATTTTGATTATTCTAAAGAAAACTCAAAATATTTCAAATTACAATAAAGTTTATTGAAAAACAAATCAAACTCATTGTTGCATTGATGCCAAAAGTAAATGTTAAATTATAACTTTGAGGCATTTTAATGCCTTATCTTGAAATTGTTTTTCTGATAACAGTGCCTAATTGGTTCAAAATACTCGCAGTAAAAGTGCCAGCCACATTTTAGCCAGTCCTACCTTTAAGTTATATAAGATATTGATAGGTATCTTATTTTACTAATGTTGTAAGCATTCAAAGAAATTAGTTGAGTAAAAAACTGTCTTGAAATATACTTTGGTGTTTAAAACAGAAGTTGAATGTTTGTGAAAGTTCGTAGTAATTAAAAGTTCTAAAAATGTTGCCCATGTTAGTAATATTTAAGTTTTATCTTCTATTGATATTATATTTGTTGTATTTTCAGTGAATAAAATTGATGTTTATATTT
>CABFOW010001303.1:113976-138678 GCA_902141385.1 Timema californicum | reverse complement strand
CCCTTTTATTTATACCATAAATAAAAGTCAGGTTGATCACAAGAGAGTTTATTTATTTATTTATTTATTTTATTCCAACAAAAACAATACTCGAAGAGAGAGGGCGAGACAAGCCCAGCGTTAGGCGCAGATAGGCCATAATAAACAATACAGGAATAAATCATTTGAGGCACGACCCCAAGTACTAAGATGGCCGCCTAAGGGACCCACAATGTTAACATACATTTAAATTGACCTTCATACAAATATGTCTTGTATAATGATAATAATTGAAGATTGAAACAATAACCTGCATACTAACAACAATCATAAGATATTGACTAGTCGCTATCGGTGACTCTCCAATAACTAACGTAGATGACAAAGTGCCCTAGAAAAAGGTTTATCATTACGGACATCATAAGGCCCAAAAATAGAACCAAGATCCATTATTTAAAGGGACCTTTAAAATTTAGTAACCTAGCTACAGTAGCCCCATGGCTTCTTTGGTGCTGACTGCCAGCTCACAGCTGACTTCTGAAAGTCAACATTAAGGTATATACCTAAATTTTGACCGTCAGAAGTGACAGCTGCTAAACACATGTTTTTGAAGATCATATGGTTTGGCGTAGAGATACGTAATTTGGTCTGGTAGCTTTTCAAAGCTGTCAGCCAGCACCAAAGAAGCCATGGGGCTACTGTACTAACAAACTAACAAACTAAGAGCGCGGGCTCGTGGCCCCAGATTTGACCAACTAAGCTCAGATCTATAGAAATTTAATTCCCCAATAAGGACTAGTAATACAATCATTCAACATGAATCTACTAAAGTACCCAAAGGGTAAAATTTAACAAATATCCCGCATATCAAAATGGCGGTGTTAAAAGTTTCAAATTCATCCGTGAAGCGGATAAGATGCGTTAGCCTACACAATAATTTCTTTAAGTCCAACTGCGCTACCATGATCTCTACTAAAAATTCCGCAGCCTCAATTTAGAATAAACAAAGTTAAATCTTCAGCAGAATATCGCCGAAACAGTAATTTAGAATCCATCATAAGCCAAACAGAATTTTGATATAAATAAACTAAATCTAATTTGACACTAAATGTCTCACCTAGAGATTGCGGAGAAATGTGTATCTTGGCTATAGAGTCCTGCCATTATACACACCTAAGTTGAGTCACGTGTTCTCACAGCGCGGGAAGAAAGGCAGGGAAAAGAGGGGAGGGGAGTGCATAGTTCTGGAACACTCTCACAGTCTGGGTATAATTCAAATCGCACGCCGTTCAACCGACCGTTGATACCACCACTCTGTTGTCAGCGCACACGGGTCTGCACATGCCGATCGTCTCTTGTTTCTCTTTGGGTGGGGCAGATCTAGAGGTGGAACTTGAGCCATAGTCCCTCTGCTCAGTTTAAAGCAAGTTGAGCCGTGATGTGTATGTTGTGTGGAGCCTCGTAGACCAGCCAAATGGAGACAGAAATGGTGAGCCAAAACAATCCTTTTCCTTTCATGTTGTAACGAGGTTACATTAGCTTTTTTTTGAAGCAGGTCACCCTCTGGCATCCCCAAATACCTGGTGAGTTGTTAAGAGGCTCAAGAGACTCTACCGCGACAAGACAATTCAGTGACCATTACCTCACTCCAGTCCATCCTTTCTTGTCCCAGCCGATTGTTGCTGTTGTTCTTTGTTGTTTCTTTGTGTGGCCAGTTTTGACATCATTCGACCTGGTTGTTGGATCGTTCCTTGTTGACTTTAAGATCGTAGGATGTCGAGTGATGTTTCCTCTGCAAGTTATTCCATTACCTCACACGTGAATCTAATTTTATTAATTAATTTAATTTTTCTGAAAATTCTCGTTGCCGTTTCGTCACTAATTCATGCTCTGCTACCATATATTGTACCCTTTTATTACCACTGGGTATATTTTTCCCCATATCACGAGTATCAATGTGTAACTGCCGAACATGTTCTATTCCTTTGTTTACGGGGTTGGGTAACATTTCACTTGGAATTCAAACATAGAAAAGCAAGCTCCGTCATAATTCACCGATTATTTATTTTTTTAACCTAGTATGGGCAGGTATACTTGAATACACTTATCTGTCATACTCTCACTTTGCACAGTCTAATCATTGCCTCGTTTCTCATCGTCCGTCTCGTACCTCAACCCCCCATTTCACTGTCCCATACTCCACCCAGGGTGTCTACCATTCGGGAAAATCAGGGAAAACGGGAATTAACCTGGAATTTGAAGTGATCGGGAAAAAACGGGAATAAGTCGGGAATTTCATAAATCACAATAAAAATCCGGGAAAATGATAATTTACTCAAAATATGAAATACAATAATCAGTAAATTAATTCCTAGTAAACAATTTTGATTCAAATTTTAAAAACTATTTATAGAAAAACGAGGGTGGAAAGCGGGGGGGAGGGTCGAGTTAGAAGGAAGTGACATACTTTTTAGTCGGGAATTTTAGGAAATGATCAGGGAAAAGGTCGAGGATTTCATTGGTCAAGTTTAGTAGACAACATGTCCACCATACCACCTCTCAGAGCGAGTGAGGTGCCGTCTAGCGGCACACCTTCCAATCAGACAACAAGGTGGGACGTAGACGGCACAATGGTAAGGATAACACTATATTTTACCTTAAAGAGATAGGATGTAATGAGGAGAGGACTGGAAGGAGCTAGCTCAATATTGGAGTAGGGTTTAATGAGGTGGACTTGATAGAACTATCTCAAGATAAGTAGAGGTGGCATACTTTTGTAAGTGCAGTAATGAACTTTTGAATACCTAATGTTATAGAATAAGTTAGCAAGCCAAATTAATACTGTAAAATCAATTAGGTTGGGGATAGTAAAGATGGCTAAAAATATAAAATTTATCATTGTATAAAAAAGAAAAGAATTAAAAGAATCTCAATTTTGGTATACATTGTTCCCGCCCACTTAGTAATATAGTGTTATAACAACAAAAAAAAGCTACCAAAAAGCTTTGTTTAGCTCGATAAACCCACTTTGTTTACCCTAAAAAACAGCTTTTCTTGAATGGCTCCAATCAGAGGCGGCCCTAGGGTATGCGAGGCTATAGGCAGGGTCATTTGCGTCCCCCCCTTTCCCACCAATAAATTAATCTAACCTAAAATTGTGTTAACTAGTCTGAATTCAAAATATATATTTGGTTATAAGAACTAAGAGGATAATAATAGCCTCGTAATATATATTTGGTTATAAGAACTAAGGGGATAATAATAGCCTCATAACATATATTTGGCTATAAGAACTAAGAGGATAATAACCTAATCATGTAACCTCAGAGAACATAACGTTAGCAAGTAATGTGGTGAAATGATATAAGATTTAAGGATATTTTGGGGAAAAAAAATTGAAATAATACTTTCCAGAGTTACAGAAATATTAGTTTTCTTTTATTTCACTTAATAAAATACTGTGAAAAAATAATGCTTAAATAAGTAGGTGATTTTACATAAACATAATAAATATGTTTGGTGACCTGGCGGTCTAGGGGTAAGGTGTCAGACTTCTGTGCTGGCGGCCGGAGTTCAATCCTCGGTCCCGGCACAGATTTATTTGAATACCAAACCCTTCCTTCACCTCTGACAAGACATCTTGTGAATGTGGGGAATGCCAAGCCTCCACCGTGGTTCGGATTCCACGTTAAACTGTAGGTCCTCCATTTCATATCGCAATCACCCTACCATTTACACATTAGCGTAAGTGCGTATAACCCGAACGGGTAGTAAGACGCGGTGCTAATAATAATAATAATAATAATAATAATAATAATAATAATAATAATAATAAATATTTTGGATGTATGAATACAATTAATAAACGCTGTATCTTAATTTTAGAGTATTTTTAAAAGTTTGGGATGGTTTATTATAAAGAAATTTTCTGCTTTTAATAGTACTGAAATAATCTATGACAGATGAAAATTCAAGTTCTGATAATAGTTCACTTTCAATTGATAAAATCAAAAGAGTTGATAGTCTTTCTTATGCTATTGTTTATATTATGTAGGTTTTTATGAGCTTTAGTTTTGAAAAAAACCTCTCTGCTGATGCTAAAACTACTGGTATTATTAATAAAATGTGAAGAGCAACAACAATATTAAGATAAACACCTTAAAGTCCTTTTAAAGTAATGTGTTTTAGCACCTCAGCTGCACTTTTAGCTTTAACTGACAAACTTCTTGTGCATATCTTAAGTTCTTTGAACAACTCTTCAATCTCAATTTCACTGTAAGATTCTGATGCCTCTTCGCCCTCATCATTGATAGTAAGAACCTTGAGCGCTTGGTCTGGTTTGTCCTTCAAAGATCGACTATTATAGAAAAAACTAAAGTGGTTAGAAAACATGAACGGAAGAGCCAAACTAACTCGGTCGTCTCTTTATCCCAGGCGTATTAATTAGTAATAGAACACATTGTTGGAACCTGAGCCAGGAACAGAAACTCACGCACAAAAAAGAATTACACCTACAACCAGGGAACACACCTTAGAACAAGCAGATCCAAGGCTCTTCCTGACTGATGCTTCACTCTCCTTAGCAGATCAAATTTGACTTGCCCAACTTCAAGCCCCATGTATAAAGAATATCACTAAACTTTAGACATTGAAGATAATGCTTCAAGACTCACTAACTAGGATGGTTCAACATTTTATCAAAACACACCATTTTGACAAAGTCTTTGGTGTTAAAGAAGAAATATAGTGATGACTCATCATTCTACCCAGTGCAATGTCAGACGTCTTCAACTATCATCACAGTGAACCTCAGGCAGGTCACTTTGAAGGCCAAAACTCTTGGCTTAACTTAAAGAAAATCTACACCAGGTAAGGACTGAAGAGAGAAATATGATATGTAAGGGGATGTGATATCTGCACTCTGATGAAAACTGCCAGGAAAGTCACAAGGCAAATGTTTCTCAAACTCCATGGGCTACCATTGCGGGGACATTATGGGACTCTCTTGGCCTTTTCACGGGTAAAAATACCTCTTTGTATTCACAAACATGTTTTCAATATAGGTAGAAGCATTTTCATTGCCTCACACTAGTACTTTTTGAATAATCAAAATAATGCACTCGATAAGCACGGGATATCCATAGATAATTTTATTGGACAACAGACTTCATAGCTGTCTCAAGGATTTTAGAAACGCATGTAGACTTTGAGGAGCAAAAAATATGTACTGCTAAATATCTTACTCAAGAAAACCCCACTGAGAAGAGACACCAAGAACTCAACGTAGAATTAGGGATTCACTTAGACAAACAGGATCATAAGTATTGGAATCAAGCCCTCCCTATGATTCGTTACCCTCTGCACAACTGATACAATGACGCCATAGGCTACAGCCCCAACAATTTAGTCCTTGGAAAACCTCTTTATAGACCAGGAGAGAGAGGAGCTAGTTAGATAGGTTCTTATAAGAACTCATTCATTGTCAAATGTTGACTCTAGAATTTACTTAGATTTCTGTCCCTAATGAGCATGACTCCTGAAAAGTATCTTGTTCGACAAGGTAGAGAAAGTAGTTTAGAATAGGGGTGGACTGTTACGTTCTATCAAATCCACAACTCCTTTATTGGGATCACTTAGTGAATCTTTGAAGCTGGTCACTTTTAAATACCCAACTCACACCATCAAATCAGTAATGCCCGGACGAATGGCGAGAATAATTACTAATGGCACTGCTAGATTGCACTGACATGGCACACTGGATCAAGCTATTCCTAAGGATCCAAAACAAGTCCTGAAGGAGATGGTACGAGATCCCAAGACACTACACAACTATAAGAAGAGTTCCCCTTTGTTAATAAACTTATATTACTGTAAATAGAGTATGATTTAATACTTAAATTGTATGTGCTAAGCTTAAAGGCTCACTACAAAAATATATAGTATCTGTGTACAATTCCTTGTATAAAAACCTTGAAGAATGGTTATTTCTTCAGATCAGACAAATTCTTACCTCTTTCATGTATGTCTCAATAAACCTTACCACATTGACTTTGTTGTATAATTACCTATCAGCACCATACAGGCTGCTCCAACTACCTAAGTAAGTGCCCTTCTGGTCGCTCTAGCCTCATTCGTAAGCACCCTTCTGGTCACTCTAGCCACATGGGTTAAGCACCCTTCTGGTCGCTATAGCCACATGGGTAAGCACCCTTCTGGTCGCTATAGCCACATGGGTAAGCACCCTTCTGGTAGCTCTAGCCACATTAATAATCACACTTCAGGTCACTATAGCCACATCAGTAAGTGCTGTTCACGTCGATCTTACCACATCTGTAAGCACCCTTCAGGTTGCTCTAACCACATTAGTAAGTATCCTTGGTGACCTGGTGGTCTAGGGGTAAGGTGTCAGACTTCTATGCTGGCGGCCGGGGTTCAATCCTCGGTCCCGGCAAAGATTTATCTAATTACCAAACCCGTCCTTCACCTCTGACGAGACATCTTGTGAATGTGAGGAATGCCAGGCCTCCACCGTGGTTCGGATTCCACGTTAAACTGTAGGTCCTTCATTTCATCCCACAATCACCCTACCATTAATCATTAGCGTAAGTGCGTAGAACCCGAACGGGTAGTAAGACCTAATAATAATAATAATAATAATAATAATAGTAGGTATCCTTCATGCCGCTCTAACCACGACCAATTCAGAACTCTTCTGGAAGTTCTTTTCTGTCAAGAGGGAAGTCAGGGATTTTTTTTAGCACCACATGTTATTACCCTTTCAGGTTATATGCTTATGTACTATTTAAGCTAACTGTTTTAGGGATGAGGAAGGCTATATATATGGAAATGTACCACATTTGCATGGAGGTAGAGTGGAAAACTATTTTGGTAAAACCCCCTTTACTACATATGACCAATATTCAAACCTCAATCTCCCTGTCATTAGCAATTTAGTCTACTGCAAGAGTGGTACCGCAGACCATGTGGCCACCGAGTCAGGTCAGGAAAATTAAAAAAAGTCATTGAGAGTACAGCGACTGGCTGCTATAAACTCTTTTTACCTCCCAAAATGTAAATGCTGAAGTGTTGTTTGAAAAATAATGGTACATCATGAATTCTCATCTTAGTTAAAATCCTCCTTATACATTTGGGTAGTGGGTTAATTAAGAGAAAGAATGGGGGATAGAAAAATTCAAAAGAATTACATGAAAATAGGATTTCTTTGCCAAACCATTATTTCTTAGGGGTCTTCTGTTGAAAATAATGCAGTTGAGGTGGGTAACGTAAAAAATGGCCCATAGGCTTATGTACCCTTTTTATGCAGAATTTCTCATTTTTGATTTGCCATGTTTTTAGCTCCCTTCCCACAAAAAATGGCACATTATTTTAAAAACTAAGGGTATTACACCAGTTTTTAGCCAACTATGCCTCATGTGGATTGTTATTATTCCCTCCTTTTTTACATAGGTTATGTTTGATGTTTTGTGTGTGTGAATAAGAAAGTAGGTCTCTGTTGGAGTGTTAATATTTTAAAAATTAATGAAACAAGTGCAGAAAATAGTTTCAATGAAGACACATTTTTACCATGAAAAAGGAAAATTATCACAAAGAATGCACAATATGTAGTTGACTATTTTCACCAAATTTTTAAAGTGTGGAAAAATAAATTCTTTGGATTGACTTTCATAAATATACATATATTTTTTGGGTGTCCTTGATTAAACACTGACACCTTTGGTTAGTTTCAATTAAGTGGTATTTTTATTCTTAGTAGTGTACTTTATTTTTACTCACAAAAATGGAAGACATAAAAAGGGCATATAACATGCAATAACACTAATTTAATAAAGGATTTTCCCCTTCAAAATGCATTAATAGTAACTTCTTGTCACTAAAGAGGGAGAATATTGTGTTTTATAGTTTTTTGTTAGGGTTCTAGTTTGTTTTTTCATTTTTACATAAATCAATCTAAAAACTTCAACTTCAGATTTCACAAAACAACATTTTTTCTTATGTGCCCTTTTTACACTGTCTGCTTCAAATTTTAAACATAGCTTTGCATACAAAAGTCCGTAAAAATAATTTATTGTCTGGAGAACATGCAAAAGTCTGGGAATTTCAAATCTTACAAAACTGATCAACCTTGAATAGTAAGGGGGGTGGTGGATATTTAAATGTTTTTTTTTGTTTATAACTGTCCACGCTAGTTATCTAGGAGATATATTGTGCACAACTGTCTTTATAAGTAAATTTGTATGTATTTGAATATATAGTGAGAAATGAATTAATTTATTGTGATGAGCAGGGACTGGATTCATAGTCGGAAAAAATGTTTAAAATAGACATGCAAATAGGCACTAAAAATATAGGATATAGGCACCAAAATAGGCACACAATAATCAATGCAAAATTTATTTTACTACAAGCTACTTACTACATGTAATCTACAAGCAACTCACATTGCTCTGAATCACAATATTACTATTAGCACCGCGTCTTACTACCCGTTCGGGTTATACGCACTTACGCTAATGTGTAATGGTAGGGTGATTGTGAGATGAAATGGAGGACCTACAGTTTAACGTGGAATCCGAACCACGGTGGAGACCTGGCATTCCCCACATTCACAAGATGTCTTGTCAGAGGTGAAGGAAGGGTTTGGAAATCAGATAAATCTGTGCCGGGGCCAAGGATTGAACCCCGGCCGCCAACATAGAAGTCTGACATCTTACCCCTAAACCACCAGGTCACCTAAATCACTATATACTTTTCTAGATTTTCACTAGTGAAATTTGTTCTGTGGTCTGATAGAATATTTTTATAGTATGAAGAGCTTCTTTCAACTTCACAGGATGTCAAAGGACTAAATTTTAAATTTGACATCTCCTGCAATGGTATGCATTGCCCTCCCAAGATGTATGATAATGCTCCCATTATTCTTCACCTGAGATTTCGTTGTAGTACTTGTTAAGTTTTGTTGCAACCAACAAGGTAACAATTCCAGGGGCTTGCTTCATGCCTTCTTGAATTGTATGCATTATCTTCACCGATTCTATTAAAGGCAGGTTGCTGAAATAGCTCTTTACATAGGCCATATCAGACACAACAGTGCTAGAAGATGTAGCAACCTTTGCCTCTCTTATTGACACAGCATCCTCTTCATCAAATGTTTGAATTACCTGAAATTATTGAGAATCAATTCATTATTTAAATTCTTAACAAAATTAACAAACTATAATAGAATTATAGAAAAAGATTATTTAAGTGTTTAGCTCTAGATAAACAGAAAAATGGTTTAAAAATATTATACATGTACCCTTTGAGTTTTGTCCAGGTGGTCAGCATAGTACACTGCCGCTTGTAGCCAGGTAACCCACCGTTTTAGAACTGGTTGTGGTGGAAGAGGTGTTTTCGGCAATTTTTCCCTAAATCTGATATGCATGAAGGAGCTTTCAAAAATAATTTTTTGACAGATTTATATTCGTAAACTGTTCATGAATGTGTTCTGCGACTCTGTGAAAGCGTGTGCTCGGCAGGTAACATGAATTAGTTTTGGGTAGAATACCTTCAAACTTGGCCCAGCCATTAACATATATGCTGCACTATCCATCAGCAACACCATGATCTTCTTGTCTTTATTTGCTGATGGTCACAGCACTCCTGTAACTTAACAATACAATAAATATTTAGTCTCACAGAATTACATAGGATAAAGTTCAAAATGTAAAAACTTATATAAATTCAACTTACACAGAGAATCGCGAACAACTCTGACAATTGTCGAGCTTTTGGTGACTTCAAGCACTCTTGAGGCAATCAAGTGTGGAGAATTGGGTCCTTTGGAGTCAAGTTTACCGACCACGATATTTGCGATATATATGTCGCAACGGTCAGTTGTATCATCGACACTTGCCCAAAAGTAGGAGTCTCCAATATCATTTCTCATCTTCTCAATCGTCTGGAAAAGAGTCACTTAATATTCAAAACAAATAATTATTTAAGTAAATGAAATTAAAATTTAATAAATAAATAAATTAACAAACAAAATACTTAATAATAAGTATTGGGGATGTAAGTAATTCTTCCTAAATGTGGATTCATCGGAGATCTGCCTTTTGGTATATTTTGTGAGAAAACCTTTTAAAATGGGATTGTTTAGCTACGTCCATGGTACACGGCTACCATCACAGCACACAATTCAGAATAAAATTGTTCACAATTGTCAGGAAATACATCTTTTGAATTTAACATTGGCTTGCCAAATTTTTCTTTTAAACTTTTGATATTTGCTTTTGCTTTCACTGTTTGTTTGTGTTGGTCTAAATGATATTTCTTGTCACATTTTACTTATTATTATTATTAGCACCGCGTCTTACTTCCCGTTCTAGTTATACACACTCACGCTAATGTGTAATGGTAGGCTGATTGTGAGATGAAATGGAGGACCTACAGTTTTAACGTGGGATCCGAACCACGGTGGAGACCTGGCATTCCTCACATTCACACATTTTATTTAAAATACGTGAAGAAAATCAACATAATTTTTAATTTTACCAACCATAATTTACTATGTCTAACTATTCTGAAATAGCCCTAAAGCTGTTAAAATATTTATCAGAAAGTATAACTCTTAAATCCATAAAAGAGTTTAAAAGTAGTTTACTTGTATTCAAAAAACTCATGGATAGCCAATGCTGTTTATTTTAAATCAATTAATAAATGTAATAATAATTGTTTTTAAAACATTGCAAACCTATTTTGAATCCTATTGTTAAATTTAATGATATGGATATTAAACTTACCTCTCTGGTACACGATTGGCAGAAGATGATTTTTTCACCAGTCGGGAAATTAATATCACCACCTAGCCAGTGTTTAAATAAAGCGCTTTTTTTTTCCTTGGGCATTTCCACCCGAATTAACACAGGAAGTGCTACAAAAAAAATCAGTAAACAAACCCACCAAAATAGAAGTTGACTCTAAAAGACACAATCACGAACTGAAATAATGATAGCTAAACCGAGTGGTAACCTATTCTAATCTCCACATCAGTCAGGCTAAGGCTGTTGGACCACGTCACACCACCTCCGACTATCCTTATATTTCCATCCTAATACCCCATATTATTGGGCGTGATGTTCTAAACATAGTCTGTCAAGGTCAGGCCAAGTCACATGTTCGTTCCCCTCCCCCTCCAATCAACTGCTTTTAAACCAAAACTTTCATTTCTATAAACTAGACTTTTTCAGCAACAAAAAAGAAAAAAAAATCCTAAATAAGCATAATTAAGGCTCATATTCATAAAATAGGCAAAAACCAACAGAACAGGCAATTCTAGGCACTATAAAAGTAATTTACTGTACTTGTAATAACATGAAACACATAGATATCTCAATCTCAACTGCCTATGTTTTACGATAAAGGGGGAAAAAAAGGCAAATAGGCAAAATCCGGTCTCTGGTGATGAGTCATCACAGCACATAACAATAATATATCAAATAACATATAACTCTCCACTGAATGAAAAAAAAAAGAAAAAAAAGTTAACACGTAAAACCAGGACTTCTCTATGTAGTTTGGCAGTGGCAGCCACATACTGTTATGGGATAATATATGGATGAAGTAACAAGTCATCAAATCTATTAGAAGTGTTGAAAAATTATTTTGTACATCTAAAATTTGTTTCTTTTCCTTCTAGGCCTGGAAGCCTAAAAGATCCAGAAATTGCTGAGTTGTTTGACAAAGAGGATCCTGAGAAGATTTTTGAAGATTTGAGAGAGATTGGTCATGGAAGTTTTGGTGCAGTATATTATGCAAGATGCCTCATTTCCAAAGAAATTGTTGCAATCAAGAAGATGTCATACTTGGGCAAACAGAGCACGGAAAAGTGGCAGGATATCCTTAAGGAAATTCGCTTTCTTCGCCAACTAAATCATCCCAACACTATTGAATACAAAGGTTGTTTTCTTCGTGACCACACTGCATGGGTGAGTTATATTTTTGGAATGCTAGCTGCTTGAAATTTTATTTATGAGAAATATTTTTAAAATATTACCGTATTTATCCAAAAAGAAGTCGCCCCCAATATAATCCACACCACAAATTTGCAACCACTTTTGGAGGAAAAACAATATACAGTTAAGATAAAATCCTTTTGTGTAAATCACTTACCACGGAAAAACAATATTTTTTTATAATTAATATCAAAGGAAAAACAATATTTATAGTTAATATCAAATCACTGTCTACTAAACCATTTGAAGAGGAAAAATAATGTTTATATTGAAAATGAGATCATTTCATATTAAATCACTTGAGAAGGAAAAATAATAATGGTATTTACAGTTATAGTGATATCATTTGCACAGAATAATAAATATTTACAAGAAAATCAAATATTTATAGTTAAATTGAGATCATTTGCAGAGAAAATCAAATATTTACAGTTAGATTGAGATCACTTCCAGATAAAATCAAATATTTACAATTTTTTTTCAATATGGTCGGCCATCTTATCACTTCAGAATATAGTACACATGCCAAAAATATCTCACCAAAGAATAGCAGCTTTGATCAACATAATGCAACTAATTTTGTATAAGGCCAATAAAATCCACATTGTCCTCTATAGTAGTAAAATATATGCCAGTGAAATGCATTGAATAAACTAATCTTGATGGTTTTGGCAGCCATATTTGTGTTGGAACGAATGAGAAATATAGAAAGTCAAGGTTTATCTATTTTAAGCGGCATATCGCATCATCCGTTGTGATAGGTAACTATGTTGATGTATATCGATACTACTATATGCACATCTTAAAGTTACACAATTTGATACTTAATATCTAGGAGTGCGATTATAGCCCACATTAAGCTTATATTAAGGCTGTTTCTAGGAAAAAAGTATGGCTTATTTTGGGGTCATTATGGTAATCAAATCAAAGAGTTCTTTTTCAAGTTTATTATGTAACCCTGTTACAACCCCTAAAAAAAGATTGTTTGGCTCACCGTTCCGGTCCCAGTTGACCCATCTCGGTAAGGCTACACTCCACTAACACATCGCAGCAATGCCAATATCAGACTGACTAGAGGGGCCGTGATTCGTTCCTCACTGTAATCATGGTGCCGCACCCAAGAAAAAGATGGACGATATGCGCCAACGGGATGTGCATTGTTGGCAGTGTTCACAAATTAAAAGAACTATTGTTTGGCTCGCGTTTAAAACGCGTGGATTATTAGAGCATGTTTTGAAAGACTGCTTGCTACTCCTTACCCCTCTCCCTCACCTTTGGTTTCCGCACCTTGAGAACACATGACTTCATTCATCGGGTATATAATGGCGGGTTTCTGTAATGCAGACGCACATTACACTACGATCACTAAGTGAGAGACCTCGGTTCAAGGATAAGTTTTCATCTCTATATTCAAAATTCCGTTTGGATGTAATGATTCTAAATTATCATTCAGGATTCTTTATATTTAATTTACTCATTTATTAACTGTACCTGGTCTCTTTTAATTTGCTTGTAAACCATATCTAAACCTAATATTTTTGCACAGTTTGATCAAACCATATGTCTGACGTTACTTTGTGATCTTTTGGGAGAACTCTTTTTATTATTTAACATACTTTCTGTTTCATTCGCTTCATGGATGTGCTTATATTTTGGAGTATCGCCATCTTAGGTCCATTATTTCTGGCAGTGTCATACTTTAGTTCTGCCGATTTTATACATTTAAAGATTATATCACTTGTTATTTTTTGGAATATAATTTATTATTGTTACATTTTTGAAAGTTTATACTATGTTGTGTGAATGTGGGGCCATGAGTTGACATGTTTATACTTTAATATGGGCTTTAATATATTAACGTTAATACATCCAGTTAAGGCATATGTTTCTAAATTAGATCCTTGTTTATTTTATTATGCCCAATTACGGCTGGGTACATATGTTATTGGGAACTCATTGTTTACTGTTCAGACTGTTTGAGAACCGCCGATGGTGGCGAGTAAATTTCTTTTTCACATTACTAGTTCCTTGATTTTTGCTTTTGACTATCGATTACACAGGCTTGCGATGAAAAAAGTACAAGGCAATTGATAGCTGAACTTTGTGTATTTTTTGGTGCTGATTTAAAAAAAATGATGAAAAAGTTCTATCACGTCATGTTTTCTTGAAAAATTCAATTTTACTTGGATTTTTATGAACATTTACCATAATTTTTTTTTCGGCATTGAATTTCTTCCCTCCCTGCCTATTATTCTACCATGGTGAAACCTACATAATACCCCTCTGTGACACATCCCTGTTGCAACCTCTCTCTACCAATAACTTCCCACGAATCCTTATCTCATTTCTTTATCATCGTTTGCTGACCTTGCAGGAACACTCGCTAAATGAGCGTAATCGGCAGTCTATTTATATTTTTTCGAACTTTATCTGAATTGGTCCTGAATTTGTTATCTTTCTATAGACTTATTTCTCTCAACTTTTCTGGAGTCATCAAAAAAGTTAAAAAAGAGATGTCTTCAAGAGGGACTCAGTTTATCTCACTTTAACCCAGAAGATAGTGCATTTACCATGTTTGTAGTAAGATAAAAGACGTAGAAATGTTGAAGTTCGTATCAATGTTTCTTTCATGTGTAGTGTTGTGCATGCGCTGATGCAGTTACAAGTGGAAACTTCATCACAGAAACAATTTTAACGGTTGCTTTTCTTTGTGCGTTTCGTGAAACATGGCTTCGAGTTCGAGACTTTGTGAAAATTTGCCATTTGACTTTTGTTACATATGTGACGAATATAGTGTTATTAAAAATTGCATAAGGAGCATTACAGACTATGTAAGACAACTTTATCTAGCATATTTTGGCATGAAACTCGGAGACCAGGACAAATTGTGGGCTCCTCATAAAGTTTGTGTGCAGTTTCCCAATGATCTACGCTTATGGCTCAAAGAAAAGAAGATGGCTTTATGATTTGGAATTCCTATGACATGGAGGGAGCCGAAAAAACACTCTGATGATTGTTACTTTTGTTCCTGCCATGTCCGTGGGTATAACCACAAAAATCAAAAGCTAATCTCTTATCCTGATAACATTCCATCGACCACATGTCCTGTTCCTCATGGACCTGATGTGCCAGTGCCCTTGCCTCCAACTGAATTGCCAGTCATCTCTTCACAGTCTTCAGACTCGAAACATCCAGAAGTTCAAGGCTCCGATACCGAATATAAGCCCTCTTGAGGCTATTCACCTCAGCCTTTCTCTCAGGTTGAACTTAATGATCTGACTAGAAATCTGGACCCTTCGAAAGAGGCAGCCGAATTGTTGGGCTCCAGATTGAAAGAAAAAAACCTTATTTGCCAAAGGAATCTCTTTTTATTGGTACAGGAATCGAGAAAAGGAATTTGTTAAGTACTTTGAGGAAGAGAAGAACCTGGTCTATTGTTCTGATGTTCCCGGATCGATGAGAAAATTTAATATCACATACGGTAAAGATGAATGGAGGCTGTTTACAGATTCATATAAAAGGAGTCTTAAAGCTCTCCTTCATATGCAAGCCCGTATGCATCTGTGTCAGTTGGACACTCGGTGCATTTAAAAGAATGCTATGAATACCTGGCTCTCGTCCTCAACAAAATAATTATGCCGACCACGGTTGGACCATTTGTCGTGATTTGAAAGTTATCTCCATACTTCTGTAGTAATAGCATACCCATGAGTTGATCATCGTAGAAAGGTACATTGATAGAAAGACAACCTTATTTCCACCAATATTGGGTATACAGATTTAAACTAGTCCAAACATGGCCATAATGTATAGGGCTTCTGGTTATTGCCCAGGTATTTAAGACTATGTCTTATGGACATAGAAAAATTCTCACAAAGACCCTATCAAAGATTACTAGATAAAGTACTCATAGTCACAGACTTAACTTCATCTGTGGTGAAAAGACCGACACTTCAAACATCGTGATCACTGCTGGCTTAGTCCACTGGTCCTTGGTTAACTTCTAGGATATTCTCAGGCGAATTGTTATAATAGAATACAAAATGTGAAGCGATGGATGGCTGTTTTATACAAGATGCACTGACCTATTAGGGAAGGGACATCCACAAGGGAAAGGGGGGTGAGTTTCAAAAAATTTAAAAATAATTCTCACCTCTAGGATTAAATCAATTTTTCAGATTTGTAATTTTAGTCTAAACTTAGCTTTCCCAATAATTCCAATAAAAAAAATATAAATAATTTAATAGTGTCAATTGAGTTAAATGTAGTGGTAGATGTAAATAATAGTTTGAATAGTCAGGAAAAGGGATAAACACTCTGATTTGGCCAAAGTAAATGGTATGAACAAGAAATTTGTCTTCTCAATCTTGCCAAATAAAAAAAAGGAAAATTTATACACACACAATATTTGTATATACAAAAATTTATTTTAAAATTGCAAGTTTTCTGAATAAAAACAACGTTTTGTCTATTATGTATTGAATAAGATTTTTGATATCAAGCAAATAAAAAATACTAGGTCAAATTCAACTATTATAATTGTGTATATTTAATCAAGCATTTTTGGTATAAATATCAGTAGATTCTAAAAATGTAATTTAAGATTGACTAAAATAGTTCTTTAATAAAAAAACTCATGACATTAATTTTAATAATTACTTGCAACGGGAAATATTAAAATATTCAAACTAATCTAAATACATACAATTGGACCACAATCTTGTCCATAAGAATAACAAAAACATTTTTCAATTGAGCCAATGTGTCTGGTTATCTTTTAAGTTTTAGTTAGGTACTAAAGTTCTCACAAAAAGCGCTGTTAGACCTCAAATAATATTAGATTATCTAACTATTACTATCTATGTGACATAAAAGCAAATGGATGCCATTACAACTATTAACATTTACTTAATATATGTGTTTTAATGCAAATATTTGTGTTGGTGTATTTCGTACATAATTTGATTTTAAAAGCCACTTTAATAATTATTTTACACTAAAAATATGTTTCTCTACCTTAAATCTATTCAGGGATATATATATATATATACACACACACACACATTCAATTTCCAACACTGTGATTTTGTTATTTAATGGCACTTGGTAGTTGTCTAAGCAGCTACAAAATAAAAATGGCTAAGTTTAGTGTGCCCATCTACTTGCGGAAGATAAGATTAATTTAGATTCAACAAAGATAATGGAAGAAAATTAAACAAAAGCGTGACTTTTATAGCTGGTCCTTGAATTGTAAATGGGTCCTAAACTTGATTGTAAATTAAAAAAAATATTTTTTCCTGAACAATCCATAGAAATATTTTTTTCACCCAAATTTCAGGAATAACCATTTTTCCGAATTTTTTTGCTGAAGTTTGGGAACTCGCACAACCCTAAATAAAACTATAGAATCTAAACCAGGAGTCAAAAAATGTT
Organism: Timema californicum; assembly: GCA_902141385.1. Classification (NCBI taxonomy): domain Eukaryota; kingdom Metazoa; phylum Arthropoda; class Insecta; order Phasmatodea; family Timematidae; genus Timema; species Timema californicum. Next base: position 121,252 of record CABFOW010001303.1, on the reverse strand, counting down.
TCATGTAAGTATAGTGCAATTTTTGCTCTGGTTTGATAGTGTATATTATTTTGTTTCACATATATTACGAGTTTTTAGTAATATAATTATCATGTTTACATGTAAACTCCAATATTAATAGCATTCTGCAAAAAGAAAAAGTTAAATTTATAATTAACTTTTATTTTTATTATGTGTAAGCTTACAAAAAACAACATTTTCACTTGAGCTTTCAAAAAATAATTTTATAATGAAAGTCTATAGAGTATTGTCCTTATTCATCTGGCTCTACAAAAAAAAAGCGTTTTGTCAATGCTCATAAGAGGAATCTCATGTTAGCACTAAAAATCAAGGTTAGGTTGTCATTCACAAAAAGGACAGTCATCAAATTTGTCATCTATAAGACCTACACATTCTTCATGGAAATATGTGTCGCACTGCTTACATTTCCACTGGCCGCACTTTAAGCGAGGACCCATCGCCTAAAATACATAACAAACTACACAACTCAATGTTCAGCATAAAACATATGTATAATATGAATGTTCCTAATATGACCTACAGAGGCCATAATGGGACCCCTCACACTATTTTATGTCTGCTGATACAATAGTGTCTTTGATTAAATAATATGGGAAAAGTGAATGCACCTATTAAAAGTGCATAAAATTCTAAAAAAGAAATGATGTGGTTCATAAAAAGAAAGCTCACCTGTAAGGAATAGCAAGACTTCGTGCCACAACCAAAAACAAGATGGCTGGCTTCTTTCTGTAATGGCCTGAAACACAATTAAGTGTTTGTATGACGAATGCTGGCCATCCTAGCTCTATCTCTTGGTGTCAATACAAATGTTTCGGTTGTACCAACAGTACTGCATGTGGCATATAGCAAAATTTCCAGTACTACCGCCAATAATGACAATAGGCCATAATTGGTGCAGGCACCTTATTAAAATATAAAGTGGGAATCCAACATGATGGCTCAACAAATTTATGCATAGATTTAAAAAATACCTACAGTTAATTTAAATTAAATAAATTATACAAAATTTTTGTTAAATTTGGATGTCCTAAAAACTTGTCAAACTAATTGATATATGGTTGATTGATGCCCGTGGCATAGTATGGTTGCATTTTCCCCATTACTTTTTAATCTAGCCTTAAGCCAGTGATTCTCAGAGTGGGGTACACGATGAAGTGGAATCATTGTACATGTAGTATCCAGATTGTATAGTTATTATCACTGCTAGTAACCGAGTGGTGAAGCATAACCTTGTTGTGACATTATGATTCATGTCTGTACACATGTGTCAACTCTCCTTCTTTCTGCGCCCCCTCTCCCTCATTCGTCACTGCCGTAACCACCTATTGTCCATTCAGAACATCAATAAATATTGGGAGTTAGTGTGCCTTCTTACTGCTCTTTCTATTTGTTGTGCTTTATTTCCCTATATTTACTAACAGCTATTCTTACTCCTAAGTAATTATTGTAATACTGTGTGATAGTGTTTTTAAAGTGCCTTGAAATATGGATAAATGGATAATTAAGAAGAAATGTATTGACAAACCAGAACAAATTCCTTCTACATCTACGACCACGTCATCACATGTGATTAAAGAGGCAGATTATAAAATTACTAAAAGACCCTTATATGTTAAACAAACAAATGATAATAAACATTAAAAAGAAAAATTATAATGAATCATATTTACAATTTGGCTTTACAGGGATGGGAAATCTAGTAGAACCAAATCCACACTGCATTATTTTTTTCTGAAGCTCTTTCAAAAAATTCATTTAAACCGTCACTTTTATGGTGCCATTTTGAAACAAAACATGAACATTTAAAAAATAAGCCCTTTATTATTTTTAGCTTCGTTTGGAAGATTTGCTTAGCAGGAAAAATGCAATTAAGATTTTTCTGGTGTAGAAGAAAATGAAAGTGCATTCAAAGCGGCTTACAAAGTAAGCCTTCAAATTGTTAAATCTGAGATTGGTTCTTATCACAGAAGTACGTTGGCTGTTGCATGGGAATGTCCTTTGCTGTTTATTTGAACTCCACAATGATGCACGCCTTTTTCTCATGGAACATGATTTTCAACTTTCTTTAAGACTACAAGACTTAGCATGGCTTCAATGTTTAGCATATTTAATGGTAATTTTTGAAAAAATGAATATATAGAACAAATCATTGCAAGGTGACATTGTTGATGTGTTCTATGTTGAAAAGAAATTACCAGAAAAAAATTCTGTGGGAAAACGGAATTAAAGAGAATAACTGTGAGCAATTTCAATGACGACTCTTTTTTTTACAAGAAAATGTGCAAATGATTGAAGCCATTGAGGATATCAAACAGCAAATAACAGTTCACCTCAGTACTTTTCAAACTCATAAGACAGTATTTTCCACCCACTGATGAAATGAAAAAATGGATTCAAAACCCTTTCAAATTCAATTTGAAAAAATGTAAGCTTACATTATCAATTAAATAGGAGATGGATGAGAATTTCTATGATACTAGTTTAAAGGTTGCCATTCATGATCGTTCCAAATGGAGTGGAGTGGCAACAGAGTGGTGAGACAGGAGCAATTGGAATTATGAAAAATGGAAGGGGATCATTTAAGATCACTTCACTCCACATTCCTCGCACCAGTAGAAGGTGTCCTGCTTTTTGTCTGTTGTTTTGTGTGTTTATTCATCACAAGTTTAGACATGGACGATGAATTCCTACTGATGTCTGTGTCTGTTTGCCTATATGTGAAGAGCTGGAAGCCCAACAAACTATGAGTATAAAAATGGCTACATAAACGGGTGATCCGCACATTAAATTGATGAATGAGTTAACCCTTGAACCATCTGATTGGAGAAACTATTCGAGGATGGATAGAGACCTATTTCAAATCCTTTTAAACTTTTGCAAATGACAACACCACCGAAAAAAAAAGGACACAAATTTGTGGCAGAACACCAGTGCCCATGAAAGGTTAGCTGCATCCCTTCGTTTCTTGGCGTCAGGGATGAACTATGAAGAACTTAAATACATTACTGCAATATATCCCTAACGTTTGGAGGTGATAATTTCCGACACAAGTCCATTTTCTCTCTCGGCTGAAGTTCAAAACACACTGGTCCAAGGTCAAGTTAGTTTCTGCATTCACAAACGCTCCATTGTGCCACATCATCATTCCATTACGTTGGGTTTTCACATTCACAGTGAGTTGGAGTGATTGAGTGTTGGCGCAGTGCATTGGATTTTAGGAATGACGGAAATCTGTCAAGTCGCACTGCTCCAGTAAAATCCACTTGAGATTTAACACTCACGGTCAGTTTGGAGTGATGTTTCCCATTTGGAGTGGAACGATCATGAATGGCCACCTTCATAGACATTTATTCCAAAGCCCCCTTGATTAGTTTTTGGATTAAAGAGGAGAAAGAATATCTGGTTTTGTCAAGCGTTGCAATAAACTATTTACTGCCTTTCACAGCTACGTATTTATGTGAAACTGGTTTTTCATCTTTAACTGCTTTAAAAAATAAATATAGAAAGAGACTGGATGTTGAAGATGACTTGTGACTCTACCTAAGCAAGATAACACCAGCTATTGATGAACTTTGAGAAAGTAAACAAGCAGTACCCAGAGTATGATATTGATAACTTTGTTAGATTTGTTCAATCAATCATGTCATTTTTTGTGCTAATTAGTATAATGTAGTTATGTAAAGTAAACTGTAAATAGACTCAAATAAATATATGTTTTAATGTATACCCATTATTATACTAAAATATTTTATATCTGTAAAAGGGGTACGCCAGTTATATAAATATTCCCAGCGGGCACGTGAAACATACAAGTTTGAGAACCACTGCCTTAGTGTATGCTATTAGGGTAATGCAAAAGAGTAGGTAGGGGTTAACATTAAATGGTACAAATCAGCTATCACGATACACAGATGATTTAGCTTTGTTGGGCAATAGTAAGGAAGATGTTGCAAGAAATTCTGACATTTTATTAGAGGCTATTAAGGAAATAGGTTTAGAAGTGAATGCTGAAAAGAATAAGTGTATGGTCATATAAATAACACAGTTTGGGGTTGATAATTAAGAGATTACTTTGAGCAACATGTCATTTGACAAGGTTAACTAGTTTCAATATTTCGGAACAGTTATAACTATCAATAACGTTTGATAATATATTCGAAACTAGGAAAAGAACACAGTTGGGAAATGCATGATTTTACTCAGTAAGTTGTTGACATCTCACCTACTTTCAAGAAATGTAAAACTCAGAGTATTCTAATTAATAATTTCACCGGTTGTTCTCTATGGTTGTGAAACATGATCTCTTACCTTACATGATGAAAACAAACTTAGGGTGTTTGAAAACAAAATGCATAGGAAAATATTTGTTCCATGAGGCTACTGGAGATGGGAAGAGGTTAAATAATGATGAATTATATAACCTGTACTCATTACTACAAGACATTGTTAGGATAATCAAGTCTTGTAGATTACAGTGGGCAGGACATGCAGTGTGGCTAGGAGATTCTAGAACCTTGGTCAGGGTACTGACTGGCAAACCCAATCTGAAGGGACCACTGAGAAGACAGCTGTAAATGTGAGGATAACATTAGAGTGAACCTGAAAGAGATAGAGTGTGATAAGCCAGAATGAATAGAACACGCTCATGATAGGAATAGGTGGTGTACTTTTTTAAGTGCAGCAATTAACTTTCAAGTTCCTATTGCAATTGAGTAAGTAATTGTCATAGTGAAATAGATCATAGTTGGGCAAGATGCCAATTGCCCTCCTTTTGACGTTCATTGAATGTGTTTGAGTGTACTGGGTGGAATACAATATGTTAAAAAAAAATTCTTCACCCCTTGTAAATACAATAATATCTGAACATGCGGGTAAACAAATGTAAGGCTAAATCAATAAATCAACTAGGTACATTGCTGATGTAGAGAATACTTTAATAAAATTCACATTACTATGTTGATATACCAACAAGGGAAATTTTGATTAGTTTTTCATATATATTAAAATTTAGCATGAACAAAAATATATCTTTTTAAAGTAACATTTTGATATTTTTTACATAGAATAATTTGATCACCAAAGTTAAATACCTGAGTTATAATATTTGGTTTACAGCTGGTAATGGAATATTGTCTAGGGTCTGCCTCTGATATAATAGAAGTGCATAAACGTCCTCTTAAAGAAGAAGAAATAGCTGCAATATGTGAAGGTGTACTACATGGATTACAGTACTTGCATGCTTTAGGGCGCATTCACAGGGATGTTAAAGCTGGCAATATTCTTTTAACTGAAAATGGCACAGTCAAGCTTGGTGAGTAGTTATTTTTATCATTGTATCCATTTATGCATCTATCTACTTAGCTTCTGAAGTGTGTTCAATTATTGATTTGAGGCGATTAATGTCAAATTTATCTGTTTGAGCTTTAACAAGATTTTAAATTAAATGAATCATTGCTGTAAATGGAACATACTAAGCAACTTTGTGTGAACACAATACAGACCTATATAAAGATTGGGAAGGTATGTAACCATAAAATAAGTTATATTGACAATTGAAGGGGTCCTTTAAAAACATTCCAAATGACAAAATTTCCATAACTTATGTTTAAGTGAAAAAAACATTATATATGATCTTTCGTCCAGTACCATATATAGGCTAATTTTTTTGAAACTATTTTGCACTAAGGGTTTTAAGCAAAAAAAAGCAACAATCTTTTTTATTTAAGTCACGAGTATAACATTTTTATATTTTCCTGAAAGATTGGTCAAATGTCAAGTTTGAACATTTTTAGAGGGACCCCTTCAACTGTTATTACATAAGATATATACTTAAAGCATTTATTATTTTAAAATATTAAACACCATTATATTGCTTTTGCTGTTTTTTTTTTAGTAAATTGCGGTACTAATTATTTCATAAAGAATCACCAGGTTTATCCATAAGAGTGGTGGTCTCCACTATTTCTTCATAAAATTTATTTTCGCAAATGCAAACCAAACTGTAATCTACTTTTAGTAAATATCGGTATCAGTCTTAAAATCATTACAGTGTTTCTTGCACTATAATCACTTGGGATGGTAGTGTAATATAATATTTTGAATGGAAACAATTGGAGAGCTACTGGTCAGATTATAATGTTCCATATTATTTATAATTGTGACTACAGACGAGCAAAGAAAAAAAAAGGGAAAAAAAGGAAAACCAAGAAAAGGAAAAGTCGGTGAATTTAAACACTTATTATCTAAATAATTAAATATTGAAAAAGAACTTATAATATTGTTGATGTTTAGTATCTGTAGGATTGTTTTCGAAAATATGTGATCAATTTAATCAATGATAAAACATGTAAAAACTTTAAGCCAGGAATATTTGAATGTTTTCTGGAAAACCCGGAAAAGACAGGGAATTTTATAATACAAGCTTTGTACAGTGGCGTACCAGATTAATCTTGCACCCCTCCTCCCCCTGAAATATTCATTTTTGGGCCCCCTTTTCCAAGTCATTTAGCACCTTAATGAATGTTATAAGAAATAATTAATAGTCCTAAATAATGACAATTTTATTAATCACACCTTATAATGACTGTTTAGTCTCTGTTTTGTTTTGGGAATCAGTCAGTCAGCTTGACTGCATGAAAATAAAGAAATTCTGCGCTATTTAAAACTGAATGAAATAATTTAAATAATGCTATAGCCTAGCTATAATTTACAACACTTTATGATAAACATATTCATCAATCTAAATTGTCATTAATTATGACAAGTTATTTGATTACAATTATTTCCACCTAATTTATTGTAATTTAAAGTTCCCTTTCGTGGACCCTCTTATACCATTGGGGCCCAGCTGCCGCATTGCAGGCCCTGCGGGCCTTGGTGTTATGACACAGGCTCTTTAGCCACCTTGTCAATGTAGTTTGATAAATTGAAGTAGGGCCTTAATGTACTAACACATACATGTAATATTAGAATTAAAATTTCAAGTCAGCGATACCCAAGTCAATAACAAATAGACTTACCCAATTGCACGGACACCGACTGCTGTTGGCCCGACTACGCACTCGATTCACCCCGCCACTACACACACGCTCGGCCACAACGACTAACAACAAGATACTGAGGCAGTGCCAATTCGACGCTCAGTTACAGAAAATTCCCAGACCAAAAACCTTCAGAAGAAAATAATATATTCTTCGGCCAGTGTCCAGTTTTGTTCTACTCCATTCTAGAAGAGTGTGGAATCTCCCCCCCCCCC